>CM066332.1:69694096-69954096 GCA_033807585.1 Hydrophis major | reverse complement strand
AGACTTCTCCTTTTATCCAAATTATATTTCTTGCTTATTAAAATTTTATTGCCTTTCATAAACATACAAAACACAAAACATAAACAAAACTAAAACATCTTTACTGAAGGCTGCATGATCCCGGGTTGAAACTCTTCACACAGACACAAATTCAAACATCATATTCACTTTATATATCCTTCCATATCTCATTATCATTTTCTTTTCTTTTTTTTTTATAAACCAATTTTATCAATTTTACAAAAACAGTGCACAAACAATCAAGGCATAACAGCTTATAAATTCTTTTCTAAAAAAAATAATAATAATTAAAGAAAAAACCAATAGAACATAATGATTCCAAATTATAATATCAATATTTACTTTATCTATTTAACTTCATATCTTATCCTGGTTTCTCCTTTTCATCCAAATTATTTCTTGTTAATTAAAATTTTATTGCCTTTTATCAATATACAAAAAAAAAACATAACAAAACCTTTCTATATCCTTCCATATCTTATTACCATTTTCAATAACATTCTTTGTCTGTTCTATTTCCAACTATCCATTCATCTTTTTTCTTTTACTATACTTCTCCTATACACTAATTGATGTTTAACTCATTACCCTAATTTAAAAGTACTTCATATAACACTTAATTTGTCTTGAGATTCTGTTTAGTAGATTCTAAAACTACACAGTCAATTTTATACCCTAAATACACATATAAAAACGCAATCTTATGTTCCTTCCAGAATCCCCCTTTTATCCTTAATTAAATTCACCCATTGTCTCTGAATAAACTTTTTTTTCTTTAGATCTTGCTTCCCACCATTAAGGCTTCTCCTCCCCCCCTTTCTCTCTTGCTTATTCTTCTCCTTGCCCTTTTACCCCTTTGTCTCTCCTCCTCCCTTTTCTTACTCCCTTTCCTTTCCTTTCTAACCTTGCATCCACCTTTCCTCTCATTTTTCTCTTTTTTGGTTGTTTTTTCAAATCTTAAAATCCCCTTTTTCTTATCCTCTTTCTCCTCCTCCCTGGAAAAAAACCATTGTTCATCAAAGATGGCTTCTTGTTCCTCTTCTTTGTCCCAGTCATTCTGCTGCGTAATCAATTTTTCATAAGTACATAACGCCATTTCTAAAAATTGAAATAAAGTGCCCAAAGTATCTTTTCCATCTTGTTCTTCCTTTTTATATTTTTGATATTCAGTCTTTAGTTCATCCTGAACTAAAGCGATGCCATCCTGAAAAGAGAAACTTTCCCCAAAACAACCACCCAAGTATTTTTAATCAAAAATAATTCAAAAAAAGTTCCAAAAGTTTATATTTTTCTTCTTTCTTCTATTTCTTTTTCTGGGGTTATTGTTTAATCAAAGAGGTCCAATTATCTTGTATCTTTCTTTGAGATTCTAGGCAATCTCCTTTTTCCACTTCTGCTCCAATTTTTTTTCCTCTCCCTTTCCACTTGCAACATCAATTTTTAAATGATCAGAAATCCATACCTCTAATAAGGGTTTTCCAATTTCTTAAATTTTTAAGTCCAATGTCCAAGAACTCTTTTGTCCCTTAACTTCAACTTTCAGAATAGTTCACTTTCAGTGCCCAAAGAAATTTCAAATCTTCATCTGTTGTTTCCATGGGGTGGGAGAGTGAAGAAAAAAAAGTTCCCTTTAACAGCTTCTCCGCCGCTTTCGATCTTCTTAGGGATACAATTTATCCTCCAGCAATTCAGACAGCTCAGTTCCAGTGAATTTAAAAGATGTTGATTGACCCGGCTCAGCCAGCATTTTCACTTTTCTTGCTTCCTCCAGCACAATCTTACCCAGTTGCTGGCTTCTTCGTGGCGGCCATTGCTGACCGCCGCTCTTTTTCTACTTGGGAAAAAGAGGTTTTTCCGGACGAGGAGGGGGTCTGTGGCACCGGCAACCCCCTGTCCCGCTCCCCTCTCTCTTCAGCTGCCCCTACAGGGCAGCCATATCCCCCTGACCCATTTGGATTGGGGGTACCTCGGCAGCAAGCACAGCAGGAATCGCGAACGGTCGCGAATTCCTGCTGCCACCAAAGCCACACGGAACCGGAAAACCATGAGCGGTGATTTTTAAAGGGACGTCAAATCGAGGCTTGGTGTTTTTTTCTCTCCCTCTTTTTTTTTTTACTGGACTTTAGCGTGACTTTGCAGTAAACCGGACTGAATTTTCTTTTATATATATATATTTACTTTCTTATGCTCCTTCTTGATTTCTTAATTTTTTTTTAGGCTAGAGGCTCCCTTTGGTTATTTATATTTATTTATATATATATAAATATATTTATATATTTATAAATATATATATATACACATGTATATATATATATTCTTAACTTAAACTACGTTTTTCTGGCAGGGGATGGAAGTGAGAATTAAGAAATTTTGTAACACTGCCAACTAGAGGCTTGAAAATATTTTATCTGAACTGGAGAGAATTGTGAAAGACTCATTCTCAAGGACATTTCAATTTGATAAGATAGAGGGAAGAGCTCAGCAGAATATTATTACAGGTGTTCTTCTGGACTTCTATCAACATCTTAACATTTGAGGCGTGGCTTTGAAGCTTTGAAGAGTCATAATAAGAGCCTTGGACAACTAAACAAAGTGCAGTGTGTTTTCTTATCTTTTTTCAGTTGTGTTACCCCTCCTTAACAGCTTCTCTGTAAACTTTAATTTTAGTAATATTCTTATTTTTGCTTTTTATTTTAAAGGAAAGCCTCACATTTTTTTTTTTTTACTTTTTTTTTCTTTTCCTTCTCTCCACTGGGATTTTTGCTTTTTCCATCCATGTTTTTGGACTATTCTGGTTTTTCTTTTTTATTATTGAGATTTCCTAACTGGATTAAGGTGTGAAGAACCTGAATAAATTTTTTCCTTTCTTTTGTTCTTTTTTTTATTATTATCTTTGGGCCTTTTCCTTCTTTTTATTTTTTATCTTTTATTGTGGATTATTTCATAATTGGATTAGGGTCTAGAAGAACCTGAATAATTCTCTTTTTCTCTTTCTCCTTTTTACCATTGGGCTTTTTACTACTGGATTTTTCCATTCTGGATTATAATTGGCTATTTTATCAGTTGGATTAAAGTTTAAAAAGAATTTGAAGATCTTGAATCATTTAAAATGAGCAGGAAACTCATACCTTCTGGCGTCTCTACCTCTACTTCTGCCTCCCCACCATCTGGAGGACAACGTTTAATTCAGACAATGTTGAAGCAAGATAAAGAACAAGTGACCTTACATATAATTATGCAAGTAATCCAGGATCTCAAGATAAAATCAGATACTATTGAACAAAGAATAGAGAAGACCGATGAAAAAGTGGAAAATATTCAACAAATAATGGTGAAGTATGATGAGAGATTCCAAAAAATTGAAGAAGAAGGTAAACAAAGAGAGAAGATTGGAAATATTGACAGCAGATTAACAGTGGTTGAACAAGATAAAAGTGGGATGCTGAGGTGGGAGATGGAGAGGTCAGAATTCTACCTCAGATTTCAAAATATAGAAGAAGAAAAAGGACAAAATTTGGCTGTAATAATGATAGAAATTTTGGCGGATGCTTTGGAAATAACAGAGGAAAAGATGATGGATGGAGTAGATGAGGTATACCGAGTTTTTACAAGATATGCGATGAGAAATAACTTACCAAGGGAAGTCCATGTCAGATTTACCAAAAAATCCATCAAAACACAAATATTACAAGCAGTAAGAGAGAAGACGTTGAAATACAAAGGCAAAGAGATCATGGTTTGAAAACAAATACCCAGAAGAGTGAGAGAGATGAGAAGAGAAGAGAATATCAATTCTTGACCAAAATGCTATTGAAAAAGGAGGTGAATTATAGATGGCTGATTCCAGAAGGATTAATGTTTATGTGGCAAGAACAGAGACATAGAATTAATTCAATTAAGAAAGCAGAACTTTTCTACGCAGAATTTTTTGGAAGGAGAGAAGAAGAGGCAGAGAAAGAGGTCTCATTAATTGAGTTTCAAGAGGAACAAATGGGGACTGAAAAAGAAAAAGGCACAGGAGGTGGACAGGTGGATATTAAAGAACAACGTGAAACCAAGCTCTACGAGAGCTGCCAAACCTAACTACAAAATATAATCATGGAAGAGAAAAAACTGATTACAATGAATATAAATGGACTTAATTCAGCTGTTAAAAGAAAGAAAACTTTTCATAAATTAGGGAAATTAAAATTTGACATAATTTGTTACAAGAAGTACATATTAAAAAACAACATGAACAATTGTTAGTACAGCCAAAATTAGGGAAAATATTTACTTCTTTGATTCAATGTAAGAAAAGAGGAGTGGTTCTATACATTAAAGAGGCTATCCCAGCAAAATTGATTTATACTGATGAAGATGGAAGAGTATTAATGGTGGAAATAATGGACAATAATATAAAAATACTCTTGATTGCAATTTATGCTCCGAATGATAAACAAGAAGAATTCTATTAAAAACTACACATGAAAATAACTGGACTGGACTATGCTAATATAATTATGATGGGAGACTTTAATGGAATTGTGGACAATAAACTGGACTATATAGCAGCAACAACAAAGCAAAATAGGAAGATTCTCCCTAAATCCTTTTTTAAAATGATAGACAAATTAACCTTAAAAGACATATGGAGAGAAAGAAATGTTAAAACTAAATAATACACTTTCTATTCAAATAGACATTTATCATGGTCCAGATTGGGTATGATTTGGATCTCAACATAATTAATATCTAATATTCAAGAAACAAATATTGAAACAAGTACTTGGGCAGATCATAGCCCAATGACAATTAAATGGAAGGGACAAAAAAAAAGATCGAGATGGACGTTAAACAATACTATCTTAAAGGAAAAAGATTTTACACAATGGATGGAGAAAGAACTGGCTTTTTTCTTTAGAGAAAATAAAAAAGAAGATACTTCAATGCAGAATGTTTGGGATACAATGAAGGCATATGCTGGAGGTTTGATAATAGATTATATAAGAAAAAAGAATTTTAGGAAAAGGCAAGCCACTAAAGCCTTGGAAGATGAGTATAAAAGACTTGAAAAAGAATTACAGAAAATGTCACAGAAAAAAGATATTATATTGAAATTGGACATAACTAAAAATAAAATGGAATTAATAGAGAAAGAAGAACTGGCACAGAAAATCAGAAATGCTAAACAGAATTATTTTGAAGATGCAAATAAACCAGGTAGATGGTTAGCATATAAATTGAGAAAGGAGAAAGAATCAAGAAAAATATCGCAGTAGGAGAAAGAATCAAGAAAAATATCGCAGTTAATAGATGACCAAGGCCAAGTTTGTCATGGTAATAAGGAGAAAAAGGAAATTATTCGAGACTTCTATGGGCAACTATATAAGCAAGAGAATATTGATGTGGAAAAAGTCAAACAGTATTTACAGAATGCTAACCTACCTAAGATATCTAAAGGGGCTTGGCTTTCTTAAAGGGGAAGAGTTGTTTTAAGATTTTTACACTGCTGTTGGGAGGAATTACTTCCCTGGACAATCAGCACTTTGAAGAAATAATTGAATAATGAAGCAAAGCTTTTAGTAACAGAGAACCAAGATGAGTGACATTCAGCAAGGCTTCTTGGCTCGCTAGAAAGATTGACATTCAAACATGAGTTTACATACTTTTTCTGAGTTTTGGTCTAAAACTGGTTTTTGGTGAAGGTTTATTCTGTGCTTGGTGAAGTTTAATCCTGTGTTTATTGATGGGATAATTTTCCCTATTCAGCTTCAACAAGCAACAGCTACTGTTGTGATTTAATTATTTGTATTGTACTTGATTATTTTTCTTGCCTTATGGTTTCTTTTTCTATCTGGGGAGGGATCTTCCTTCACTGCTTTAATACTATCTAGAACTGTCCTTTTGGGGTATACTTCCAAGAGGCAGGATGCAAGCTTGGCACTGATTTTTTTTACTGCCTTTCTGGGGGGCATGTGACCTTTCCTTAAATCTGGATGATTTCCTTAGGATATCTTGTGAGATGAGTGAGACCAGCTGGTATTTTTAAGTGGTGCAAATGGATCTAAGGATTGCTTTTCCTGGGTGTCCTTTTTCTGGAGAGCTTAAATGACTTCTCTGCTAAAGGGTTTCACTTTATGAGCAAGAGTTGGCTGCTTGATAGTTATCACTGCATTTTAAATATATTCATCCCTCAAGGTGCTCTGGCACCCTGCCTGATTTGTAACTCCAGCTTGCAGGTATTTTTAATCTAATGATTGGTATTTAGGGCAGCTTTTTGCAAGCTTTTTTTGTATTTTTGTACAGGTAATCCTTGACTTACAACAGTTCATTTAGTGACCATTCAAAGTTACAATGGCACTGAAAAAAGTGACTTATGACCATTTTTCACACTTATGACTGTTGCAGCATCCCCACTGTCATGAGAGGCCAGGCGAGAAGCACCCCTTGACATCAGTGATGTTGAGTTGGCCATGCCCACCCAGTCACATGAACACCAAGCCATACCCACCAACTAAGCCATGCCCACAGAACCGGTTGTTAAAAAAGCTGAATCCCACCCCTGGTTAATACTGATATACCTTTTTCTTTTAGGTAAAGTTTTATTTTATCATCTGCAATCTCTTCTTATTTATAAAGCTCCTTAAAAAATTCTTGTGCAATCTTTTTTTTTCTTATCCATATTGTTTTATAGATTCCCCTTTCCTTTCCGGTCTTTGATCTTCCTGGCTTGTCTGTTCTAGCTCCTCTCTATTGCTGTACTCTTCTTCTGGTCTGACAAGTTGATCGTGGAATCCTTGTGCCTTGTCCAGTGTATCTACTTTAATTTTCTTTTCTTGCCAGGATATCAGAATCCCTTGTGGCATTATCCATCAGAATAGAATGTTTCACTTATTTGCCAGAAACCAATAACCCTTTCTTTGTTCACAGACTCTCTTTGGGATTTGTTTCAACATTATTATTTCTTTGATTATATGTCATTGGTTCATCTCTGATGATTTTGTAGATAATGTCTCTTACTTTCTTTCAGGCAAAACATATATGGACTTCCTTCGGCAGCTTGTGGCGTCTAGTGTAATTAGTATAGACTCTATAGAGTTCGTCTAGTTCATTAATTATTTCTTCCTGCTGAAGAGTGTCTGCTATCAGTTTTTCCTTTATCATCACAAGATCTTCCTCCTTGGTCTCTATTACATTTTGGAACCTTAGGTAGAATGAGGCCCGGTCCATCTCCAAATGGATCAAGGAGTTTTCCAAGTCCTTAATTAATCCTATCATTCTCTGATCTACTAAATCTATTTTTTTCTTCTGTTTGTTCTGTTCTTGTTTATATTGATTTTATTCTTTGATCATTCTTTCTGGATTGCATCTTGTATCAAACCCATTCTTTCATCTAATTTCTGAATATCACTTTTCACTTCTCTTTTCACTTCTTCCATTTCCGCTTTCATTTCTCCATGGTTTTTGGTAATGTTTTCTTGGAGCTTCACCATAGTTTCCTGGATCAATAATAATGTAGCCTGCATGCTTAATGTTGTATTTGACTTTTCTGTTGTAAACATTCCTTTAATCAATCTCTGGTTTGATGGAGAGGTAGCCGCTATGGATAAGGTTAGTGTAGTTTTCTTCCCAGTCTTTGGTGTGGTAATTATAGTACTTGTCATTTCTTTCAAAATTCTATTTTGCTCTCCTAAGATTCTGTATATGTTCTCCTAAATTACCATCCAATACTCTCTGAGACTTCTCCCTCTTTAGCTATACTCTTTCCCACTTTTATTTATTCTAAATTCACTAGTCTTTTATATATTATACTATGTTATACTATAATAGATACTATATATTTTTTTTCACAGTTTTATTGATTTTATTTTTAGAACAAGAAACAAAAGCCTTCAACTGAAAGGACAATTCTTACCTGACTAAGAGAAATAGTGCATACAACTCTATAATACCAACCATAAAGTTGGCATATAATTTCACATTTTTTCATACTTTTTTTTTAAAACAAATTTAATTAATTTTACAGAAAACACAATAAAACATAAACAAAACTAAAAGATCTTTTCTGAAGGTTGTCTGATCCCGGGTTGAAACTCTTCACACAGACACAAATTCAAACATCATATTCACTTTATATATCCTTCCATATCTTATTATCATTTTCTTTTTATATATATATATATAAACCATTTTTATCAATTTTATATAAACAATGCACAAGGCATAACAGCTTATAAGTTCTTTTCTAAGAAAAAATAATAAAAGAAGAAAACCAATAGAACATAACAATTCCAAATTATAGTATCAATACTTTATCTATTTAACTTCATATCTTATCCCAACTTCTCCTTTTCATCCAAATTATTTCTTATTAATTAAATTTTTTTTGCCTTTTTTCAATATACAAAATCCAAAAAAAAACCCATAACAAAACCTTTATATATCCTTTCATATCTTATTACCATTTTCAATAATATTCTTTGTCTGAAAATAGAAGCAGCTGCAAGCTCACATCACTCTGAGAAGCACAGAGCTGAAGACCAAGCCTGAAGATGATAAATGAGACTTCATCGAAACGTTGCCTAGATACTTCCAATCTTACGCGGGAGAAAACCCAAATAACCAAAGATCCACATACAAATACCTGTGAGAACCTCAGAAAACAAATATTGCACCTCTACGGGGAGGAAACCCACCATCTGACCAGGACTTATGAAAAACTTGAAGTCCAAAGAGCTTCCATTTTATGTGACCTCGCATTCCTAGGCAACTGCCGAGATCAAAATTTAATTCCCACAAGCTTCCAATTGAAATTCCACACCAACACAGCAGCCACCAAACGCATCCTAAAAAGAACAGAATTGGCCCTAATTAGAAATGAATTTCACACAAAAAGATTTCTCCTAGACCAAATCAACAAAGATCTCCTCACACTTCACCTCAGACTCAGCAACAAGATTCACCCCTTACTTTGGGACAAATCCAAACAGCTCGCTGTCTGGAGAGCCGAAACACAGACTACCCTGAAGACAGACACACACACCAACAAACTCAGAAAACTACAACAACGCCAGAAACCAACTCTTCCCCCCTCACAGCCACACATGAAACAAACAGTGCACAACATCTCAGACAAGATCCTCACCGAAGCCGAAACCAAGGTCTTTTCTAAAGGATTCAACTTTGCTGTCGCTCCCAAACACATCCCCACAGAAACCATCATATGCGGAGTTGAAACCAGCCTGACCAAAACCAACCCTGATGATGCCAATAGAATCAGACTCGAAATCACCAACATCCTCTGCACGAGCAAAGCACCCAAAAGCAACTTATCCAAAGAAGAACAAACTGCATTACTTAACCTGAAAGAAGACACCAGCATAATAATCCTACCAGCAGACAAGGGAAACGCGACAGTGGTTATGAACACATCTGACTACCAATCCAAGTTAACCAACCTACTCCAAGACCCCACATACAAACCCCTAAAGACAGACCCCACCACCTACCTAGAAAAAACCAGATCCAAAATAAAAGCCTCCCCCATCAGTGAAGAAATCCAGCAAAGAATCATACCCAGAGAGAAATCATCCAGATGCCCTAAACTTTATGGTCTCCCCAAGAAACACAAAGAAGGAACCCCACTCAGACCAATAGTCAGCTCCATAGGCTCACCTCTACAAAACCTAGCCAAATTTCTCACCAAACAACTACAGCCCTATGCAGAATCCATCAACTCACACGTAAGAAACTCATTCCAGTTCATTGAGATCATAAAGAAACAAAACTTACAACCCAGTGACCTACTAGTGAGCTTCGATGTCATATCCCTCTTTACCCAAGTGCCAATAAAAGAAGCCTTGACAGCCATCCAAAACAAATACAACCCCCCCAAGCACATCCTAGATCTGACCAACCACTGCCTATCCAAAACATACTTCACCTACAATGGACAAAAATACAAACAAATAGAAGGAGCACCCATGGGATCACCCCTCTCACCTGTCATCGCTAACCTCTATATGGAACACTTTGAAACACAAGCTCTAGAAAAATATGATCACAAACCCAAACTCTGGATCAGATACGTAGATGACACCTTCATAATCTGGCCACACGGGAAAGAAAAACTGAACAACTTCCTCACACACCTCAACAGCCAACACCCCAAAATACAATTCACCATGGAAACAGAAGCTAACAACCAACTTCCCTTCCTAGATGTCTTGGTATACAAAAAATCCAATGGCTCCCTAGGACACACCATCTACCAGAAGAAAACACATACAAACCGCTATCTACACGCACTCTCACACCACCACCCAGCACAGATCAATTCCGTAGCCGAGACACTCATCTCCAGAACAAAATGCTTAGCCGATGAACAACACCTAGAGACCGAACTACACACTCTCACCGGCGTGCTGACAGCCAATGGATTCCAAAGAAAGAAGATCACCCACCTAATCCAAAAAGAAACCCCAGCCAAAATCCAAGACAAAGAACAAGAGAATGGCAAAGCCCTCCTCCCATATATAAAAGGCACTACGGACAAAATTAGCAAGATCCTCCAAAAACACAACATTAAGAGAGCATTCTGCACAAACAGAAAGATATCCACCATCCTAAGAAACCCTAAGGACAGAATCGAGTTAGAAAATCAAGGAGTATACGAAATCCCTTGCACTGCCTGCCCCACCACATACATTGGACAAACTAACAGAAGAATAGGTGCACGCATTGAAGAACATAAGAACTCAATCAAAAAGGAAGAACCGACCTCTTCCCTGGTCCAACACCTCAAAGCCACAGGACATGAGATTGACTTTAAAAATACCAGAACTATCACCAAAACCGAACACTTCAGCAGCAGAATCATCAGAGAAGCCATAGAGATAGAAAAACGCCCACACAGCATGAATAAACGAGATGATGCCTCCCGCCTACCAGCTATTTGGAAACCCGCCCTCATGAACAGACGCGTACCTAACATGAAGAATGACACCAGACCCACACCCCTAAGAGCCACACAAGATGCCACCACCACACTTCCATGTAGAAAGCAGATTCACACCCACACAGAAGATGAAACACGACCACGGACCAGAAGCCGCACTGCAGCTGCATCACTACCCACCTCAAATCCCTCTGAGCCATACATGAAGCGAACTGACCTCCACCATGAAGATGCAGCACGACCACGAACTCGAAGCCAAACAGCAAGGTCACAGCTCACAGCTCACCAGCTGAAACCCTCCAGCAACTAAGACTAACCTGAGCACAATCAAGCCCCCACCTGAACAGAACACGCCTCCAGCCAATCAGAACACAGCCAACCCCCCAACCAATCTGAACACAGCCAAACCCCCAACCAATGAGAACACACCCCCACCCAATCAGAACACAGCCAAGCCCCCACCCAATCAAGTCACACCCCCACTAGCAGTTAAAAGGAAGAAGCAGCTGCAAGCTCACATCACTCTGAGAAGCACAGAGCTGAAGACCAAGCCTGAAGATGATGAATGAGACTTCATCGAAACGTTGCCTAGATACTTCCAATCTTACGCGGGAGAAAACCCGAATAACCAAAGATATATATATATATATATATATATATATATATATATATATATATATATATATATATATATATATATATATGTATGTTGTGACTCCGGGATTTGATTCTGATCCGTCGGCAGGTGTGAGCTCGAGTGAGGAGGATCTGGCGCTGAGATTCGAGCCTGCATTATTAAGTGATTTTGAAGGTAGGCAGGATGAGGAAGTGTACTTAGCTATGAGAGATGAACCTAATTTATTGAAGGTGTCGGAGTCTTCTCCCTCCCCCGAATCTCCCTCTCTGATTACACAGCAGCCAGTAACAGATAATCAGGAAAACGTGCAAGAGGTTTCAAGTGAGGAGTAGGACTTTGAGGGATCCTGGCTTGACGTGAGAAATAGACGGAGATTGAGATGTCAATCTCAATTGGGAAAGAAGTGTCAAGCCAGTGATTAATTAATGAGACCAACACGCCCCTTAGGGGATAAAAGGAAATGGATTGGCTTGAGAAATTTGCCAGAAGCAAAGTGTCTTGTTAGAGCGAAAGTACTGTGAAGATTATCTGAGGCATTGTGATTTATAGGCACTTCAGGATTGCCAAACTGATTTCAGAACTACTGCTGAGGACTGGAAAAACCTCAGCAGTTATCTTTATTGGGGTTTGTTTTTGATTGCTTATATTTTTGGAACTTTAGAATTTTAATTGCTCACCTGTGGATACAGGTGAGACATAACATTTTTGCTTCTGGCCTGACAAACCATCTTCATACCAAGATGGACCAAACTCAACTACAGCGTTTAGTGGAGCAGCAACAGCAACAAATAGACCAACTGCTACAAAATAACTAGGTCCTCCAACACCAGGTAACACAGTTGGTAAACCATGTTTCACATTTGCAAACTCCTGCTGCTCAATCAGCCCCTCCCTTTAGGAAAAGCCGGGTATCTATGCCGGATAAATTCTCGGGACAGACTGATATGTTCCCGGCATTTATGGGACAGTGCCAATTATTTATTACCTTGCAGCCTGAAGACTTTCCTAATGACCGGGCTAAGGTGAGGTTTATTATTAGCCTCTTATCTGGACAGGCTGCCAAATGGGCTACTCCTTTGCTGACACAAGATAGTTGAATGATTGTTGAATGATTTTCAGGTTTCCAGCAGCAATTGCGTGTCATGTTTGAAAACCCTATTAAGACTCAAACCGTGGCTAGACATTTGCGGGACATTTGTCAGGGGAAACGTCCTCTGCAAGAATATATTGCAGAGTTTTGTCTGCTCTGCATGGACTCTACTTGGAATGAGTCAGCCTCCATAGATGCTTTTCAGGAGGGCTTGGCAGATAACATCAAAGATGAGTTAGTGCATGCGGAGCGGGCTGTAACCTTGGATGTGCTAGTGGTAGAGTGCTTGCGTATTGAAGCCCGTTTACAACAGCACAAGAGCAGACGGCCAGTTGTGGAACCACCTTCTCATTCACGTTCGCAAACCGCACCATTGTAAGTTTATAAAACTACGACCAGGACTGAGGAGCCGATGGAGCTGGGTGCACTCCGCCCTCAGTTGAAGGTGCAAGAATGCTCGCGAAGGTTTCAGGGAGCTTGTGCCTTTATTGTGGGGGACCGGGACATTTTGCCAATTCCTGCAAACGAAGAGGGACACGTAGATCAGTTCCTGAATCTACTCCTGGTCCGTCGGGAAATGGGGTAGGCCCGACCTCGGGGAAACCCTAGGTCGGGCACATCTCACACCACCACCCCCAGTTGCTGAGGTGAATCCTGGCCCTCCTCGGCATTTACTGTTGGACACCCAAGTTTTCTTACAGTCCCGGAAGGAGGGGATTCCAGCAGTGGCATTGGTGGACTCAGGGGCTACTACTAGTTTTATGCACCAGGCCTTTGCAATGCACTTTGAGGTCCCATTGGTTGCTGTGGATCCACCCATCAAGGTCGAAACTGTGGATGGGCATGAGCTTCGGTCTGGGCCCATTCGTTTCACCACCCAGCCATTGCGTATGGTTATTGGGGACCACGAGGAGGTGATAAGTTTCTATATCACCTCGGACCTCCATCTCCCTTTGGTTCTTGGCATGTCTTGGCTAAGGTTGCACAATCCTTTGGTGGCTTGGGCACAGAACATAATTTCGTTCCCAAGTCTCCAGTGCCTTTGCGGCTGAACCTATATTGAAGCATCCTGATCCGAATCGTCCATTTGTGGTCGAGACAGATGCCTCTAATGTAGCTATTGGGGCAGTGTTGTTACAAGCCCCAATGGATGGCGCACCTCTTTTTCCATGCGCATATTATTCAAGGAAGCTCACAACTTCTCAGCGCAATTATACCATTTGGGAGAAGGAGTTGCTGGCCATCAAGTCTGTGTTTGAGACCTGGCGACATCATCTAGAGGGGGCTCGGCACAAGGTTGAAGTTCGGACAGATCACTGTAATCTGGAACATTTGTCCACTGCTAAGAAGTTGAACCAACAACAGATCCGGTGGTTGTTGTTCTTCACTAGGTTCAACTTTTCAGTCACATACATTCCCAGTGGACAAAATCGGAGAGCGGATGCCCTGTCTTGTAAACCCGAGTACATTGGTCCCAAGGACCCTCTTCCTCCACGTACGGTGCTGCCCTCAGAATCTTTGGCCGTTATTCAGGACCCGGTGGATTTAAGGGCCCGAGTAAGAGAGGTGCAACGCTTAGATGCTTGGTCCCAGCAAAGAATGGGAGAAATTGAACCTGACTCCCCATGGACTCTAGAGGAGGGCTTGCTACGACATTGAGGACTATTGTACATACCCACCAGGACACTTAGAGCCCTCATCATGACTCAATGTCATGACAATCCTGCTGCTGGCCACTTTGGCTTCTTTAAAACTCTTCTCTTGGTCACACGGACTTTTTGGTGGCCTCGAGTCTGACATGACGTCTTTTCTTACGTTGCCTCTTTTATTACATGTCGACAAGCGAAGGCTGCGTCAGGTGCACCTCCTGGACTTTTTCAACCACTTCCGATTCCGAACCAACCCTGGGGGGCGATCTCTATGGACATTTTAACGCACTTGCCCTCATCGTCAGGTTATACGACAGTACTTGTGGTGATTGACATGCTCACCAGGATGGCCCATTTCATCCCGTGGAGAAGATTACCATCGGCTCTTGTTACTGCCCGGCTTTTCATACAACACGTATTCTGTTTACATGGCTTACCCGGACAGAATTGTTTCAGATCACAGTGTTCAGTTCACCGCTCAATTCTGGAAAAGCCTAATGAATGCACTATGGGTACAAGTATGTTTAGCGTCAGCGCACCATCCGGAAACCGATGGCAGGACTGAGAAAGTAATTGGCATTCTCACCCAATACCTCAGATGTTTTGTCAATCAACGGCAAAACCACTGGGTGACCTATCTTCTATTGGCAGAGTTTGCTTTTAACTATTCTCGGCACACCTCCACTCACATGACGCCCTTTTATGCAAATGTGGGTTACCATCCGAGGTTTTTCCCCCTGTTGATCACAGATTCTTCAGTTCCAGAGGCACAAGACTTTTTGTCTGAATTACATGCCGTGCATCAATTAATTTCCAGACAGTTGGAAGGAGTGAAAGCAGACTATAAACCTTTCGCAGATCGTTCACGTCGGGCAACACCTCCGTTGGCTGTGGGTGACAAGATGTGGTTGTCCACGAAGCATCTCCGGGTTGATCGTCCGATTAGGAAGTTGGATCATCACTTTATTGGTCCATTCCCTATTGAGGTGGTTATTAATCCTATGGCTTATTAACTCACCCTACTACGCTCCATGCGCATTCACCCTGTTTTCCACCACTCCCTTTTGGTACCTGACACCCCATCCTGTACTCTCCATTCTCCAGACAATATGGGTTCTCCATCTGGGCCCAGCACTGATCCTGTTGCGGATACCACAGTGGTCGGCATTTACGATTCACGATGGCTGAAGGGACGATTTCAGTACTTCGTAGGGAGACTGGAAAACGAAACAGAGATTCGTTCCTGGCAGGATGTGTCTAAGGTGCATGCCCCGGACCTTATTTGGATATATCATGCACAATTCCCCTCGAAACTACATCCTGATTGTCAGACTTGGGGGAAGGGCCCTGTGGTGAGGGATAGTGTTGTGACTGGAAGGGTTGAACCTGCTGTGAGTTTTGAATCTGATGCATCTGAAGACGGAAGGTTTGAGCCTGCTGTGAGTGTGCAGTCTGATGTATCAGAGGACACAGATGTGAGACAGGAGGATGAGAGAGTGTCGGAGACATGGTCATCTCCAGAACCTTCCACTTCATTCATACCTCAGGTGTCAGCAGCTGATCCACAGAATGAGCCAGAGGCTTCGAGTTATGACGAGACTGACGGATGTTGGCTTGATGCTAGGACTAGAAGAAGATTGAAACGTCAATCACAATCTGAAAGGAGATGTCAAGCCAGAGATTAATTAGAGAGAATGACACGCCCCTCCAGGGGATTTAAGGAGGCATGCTGGCCCTTAATTCTTGTATGAAGCAAAGTGTATTTTGGGATTCGGAGAATTCGTTTGACTCTGTCGGGTGCAGCGTCGTGATCTATGGTCAGTTTGGACTTGCCAGACAGATTCCAGGAAGACTGCCAAGGACTGTGTAAACAGAAACAGTTAACTCTGCCTTGTCTGTGTTTGTCTGTTTGAGCATTTGAACTTTGGAACTTTGGATTCTCACCTGTGGATACAGGTGAGACGGAACATTATGTGTGTGTGTGTATATGTATGTATGTATGTATGTGTGTATGTATATAAATACTCACAAAAACTTAAGAATATATATATATACATATATACATATATTCTTAAGTTTTTGTGAGTATTTATATGTATGGTATTCAGCTTTGTTCAGGTATTTTCCCACGTCATTATAGTTGTGCTTTTAAAGTTGTAGCAACGTTTCGGCAGACTCTCATCTACCATCATCAGGCTTCTGTATATTGTTCATCTGTGAGTCAGACTTTCACAGCCGTTTATGTTTTAAATTTGGTGCTGGCCTATGCTGTGCCAGAATGGTTTTTTCTTCATCCTGATTGGTTGGGAGTCTTGGTCTGTGTTTATTGGTCTTGGAGTTTGCTGTGTTCTGCTTGATTGGTGTTTCTAAAATATCTTCTGTCTGTTTTGTGGCTTTTTTTGTCTTGATTGGCTGGCAACATTGTGTTTCCTGTATTGGAGGTTTTTAGTGTGGCTTGGCTCCTAGTAAACAGACTATCATTTATTAGGAAGCTAGGTTTCATCTGGGTGCCTGGTTGGGGTGTGTTTGAGCTGGAGGTATCAGGGGCAGTCTGTGGCCAGGTGTTTGCCTGGCTTGTGGTGGGGAGAATTTTTTGTTTGAGAGTGCAGGCTTCCAAATGATTGACAGTCTGGTGGAGTTCTCTCTTCTATTCATGCTTTCAGATCTTTTTCAATCTCTATTGTTTCTCTGATAATTCTGTAGCTGGGTTTTTTTTATAATGGCTAGGGTTTTGGTGCCATTGAAGTCAATGCTATGACCTGTGGCTTCCATGTGTTGGACTAGTGAGGAAGTGTGTTCCAGCTTTTTGACTGCATTTTTTTGTTCATCCAGGCGGGTGCTTATTCTTCTATTGGTCTGTCCAATGTATGTGGCCGGGCATGATGCACAGGGGACTTCATATATGCCTTGGTTTTCCAGGTCAATTTTATCTTTGGGGTTTCTAAGGATGGCTGCTATTTTTCTGTCTGTTTTGAAGGCAGTCTTGATGTGGTGCCTGTGTAGTATCTTACTGATTTTGTCGGTAGTACCTATTATGTAGGGCGGGACAGCTGTTCCATAGGTCTGTTCATCTTTTAGATCTCCATTTTGTCTCAGTGTGTTTTTGTGGCACCTTGGAACCGGCAAATAGGGGTGTGGTATTCTAATTCTAATTCTAATTCTAATTCTAATTCTAATTCTAATTCTAATTCTAATTCTAATTCTAATTCTAATTCTAATTCTAATTCTAATTCTAATTCTAATTCTAATTCTAATTCTAATTCTAATTCTAATTCTAATTCTAATTCTAATTCTAATTATTATTATAAAATAATAATGGTGAATTACTGGAATGATGAATTAATAGTTGAGTAAATTGCAGACCTGACATAATGAGAAGATAAAATATAATGAATATGAAGATATATAATGATGTATTAAGGATTTAAAGAAATAAATCAAGCAATGTATTGAAAAAATTATAAAATAAGATGGAAAAAGCTTGAAGATTAAAGAAATTAAAAAAATTAAAGAAAATTTATAAAGTAAATTTAAGAAAAGATAAATTATCAAATGTGAAAAATGAATATGAAATGTAAGTCAAGTCTGTAATGGAAATGTGTTAACCTGGAATCATGCTGTTCACTGAAAAAAAAATTCTTTCTCTAATATGTGAAAATTGAATAAAATTCTTTGTAAAAAAAAGAGAAACAAATATAAAAGCATAATGTGCATTTATTTCATTCAATCATAATTTTCCTGCAAAGTTAATTCCATTTGTTTGGGGACCCCCTCCCCTTACACACATGTCTTGTGTTTTTATCATTACTTGTAAGAGAAGGTATAGACCAGTGATGTGAACCTATGGCACATGTATCAGAAGTGGCACACAGAGCCATCTCTCTGGGCATGTGGAGCCATTACCTGTTGCTCTTCTGGGTTCCAGCACACCAGCCAGCTGGACTACGTGTGCACATCCACACGAAAAACCAGAAGAGTAGCTGCCTGGTGCGCATGCACATGCCAGGAAAATGATGTTGTTTCCAGCATGTGCATATGTGTCAACCACTTTCTGGTGCACATGGGGCTCAAAGACCAGCAATGGGAAGAGTATCGGGCACGCATGCCAAAAGACGTGAACAGGGGCAGAGATGTTGGCCAGGATGGACAGGCTTGGGCTTCCCTCCCTCTATGCCTGAGTGGGCTTCTTGTGTGGCTGCAGCCCACAGCACATCCATGCTCTGGAGCCAGCTTGGGTACCCGCAAACAGCTGGCTGGCCCCTGCACAGCCCCCCTCCCACCTCTTTTGCCAAGGAGGTGCAACCGCTTCCCAGATGGTGCACTGTCCCTGGCATTCCTCCCACCTGGCTCAGCTCCTGTGCCTCCCAAGAAGAGCAGCAGCAGCAGGGGGAAGAAGGGCAGGAGTGACTGGCCAGCCACCACAGCCTCTCCCATGCTGGTGAGCTAGGCCCTCAGCAGAGTCCATGCAGGCAGCTTGCCTCCCCACTGGCAGCTCCTCCTCCAGCATCCCACCTAGAAGTGGCAGCACAACAACAACCACCGCCAGGGGTGAGGGTGCAGTGGAGGCATGGACAGTTAGGCTGGGGCTTCCCTCCTTCCCACCCCAAGTGGGCTTCTTTCATGGCCCCAACCCTCCAGTCCACAGCATTGAAGTGCATCTGTGGTCTGGAGCACCTGGCTGGCTTGGGTGCATGGGGCAGCATTTGCTGGTTGGGTGGATGGCTGCCCCATGCCCAAGCTGGCCAGTGCTCTGGAACTCAGAAGAGCAAGGGAGCAGAGCTGCCAGCCAGGATGGCTGGGACCATACAAGGAGGGAAGGAAGCCCCGGCCCTCCTGTATTCATCTCCGCTGCCCACTCTCCTCTGGTGGCAACAGCTGTTGTGCTGCCACTTCCGGGCAGGATGCTGGAGGAGCTGCCGGCGGGGAGGCGAGCTGCCTGCATGGCTCGCCAATGTGGGAGCAGATGCAGTGGCCAGCCGATTGCTCCTTCCCTTCCCCCTGCAGCTGCCGCTGTCAACTCATAAAATATTCCTATGGTCTTTTAGAGTTGCCAACAGAAACGGAGGGGGAGCAGTGTGGCAGCTGCATTCTATAAATGTTTTCAAAGATAGTAACTAGGTGACCGAAGTTTCTGCTGCACAAAATTCTAACTGGAGCAGGAAGAAGGCAGAGCCTCCTTGCTGATAGACCGTAGATCACGACTCTCTGCGGCTATGGTCCGTGCTCTTTCGTTGGAGAGCCCCGATCATTATGATTAGGGGCTGAAGCTGCCTTGGAGGGGTGGCAGAGTAAGGGGAAGCCACAAGCCAGGTTGACGGGAGCAGCATCTCCCCTCCTGGGCTTGGTCTTTTTCCCCCGAAGACGACTGCAGTGGTGGTTTAAAATGGCCACCCCAAAGAGGAGGACTCAGCTGGATTAAGATTTGTGCACAAGGGAAGAAAGAGGTGGATAACATCTGAACTGGGACAACTGGGCAATACAACTAAACAAAAGTATCCCGAGATTAAAGTAACATGTAATTTTTTAAAAAAGAAAAGTGAGCAGCGAAATTACAAAGGGACAGGAAAAAAATAAGAAAATATTTTTGACAGCTAAGCGGGGCTTCGAACCGGGAAAGGAAGAAGCCGAACTAAAGATTTAACTAAATTGGACTAAAATATTTTGGCAATAAACAGGCATAAAATAAAGCTGGACTTAAGATTGTCAAAAAATAATAATAATAAAGTTTACAAATTGGAGACTGGACTGTGCTGGAATACTGAGGTTCGAAAAACCCTAAATAAAAAAATAGGGGGAAAAGGTGAAGACTTTGTATAATGGAGAATGCCACCTTTTGACAAAAATTTGAGCTCAAACAAAAGGGAAAGCATCCTGTTTCTGAATGAATTTGTGTGGATATAACATTAAAGAAATATTGAAACAAAGTAAGAATCTTAGAAAGTGAAAGCAGAACCAGAATAAAGAAAAAAGCAAGGAAAGACTGACTGTGGGATTGATTGATGTTTTTGGTATAGACCCTGGGCTGGAATAATTGAGAACTTTAGAAAAGTGAAAGAAGAAAGAAGGAAAGCAAAAGTGGTTTTTTGTGGACTTTAACAATCATAAAATACAAGAGTGTATAATGATGATATCTCTTCAGGAATCAAAAATGGAACTTAAAAATATGAGCGAATTACTACAGGAAAGAGGCAAATCACTTTGCTCTGTGCTAGAAAAAATGGAAATGGCGATTGAAGAACAAGAAGAAAGAGCTTCAGAGGAGGAGGTGTTGACTCAAGGAGAAGACATTTTAAATAGACAATTAACACAAAGAACACTACAAAGAAGTGGGGAAAGAAGGAAGGTTAAAAAGTTGAGATTTAAGAAGGCAATCAAAAGGGGGAATACCCGGGAAGTCAGGAAAGGCAGAAAGACCCAGCAGAAAAGGGGAAAGGAAGATATTAAGAAAGAGAGGGGTATAAACTGGAATGAGAAAAGATATGGGGAAAAGAGGGGGAGGAGAAGCAGGAAGAAACAGGTGCATGAAATAAAGAAATACAGAAATAGTAAAATATTGAAAAGAAATTGTTTTTTCAGAGATAATGGTTGATGAATTAAAAAGGGGATTCTGCAGGGTGACAAGGGGTCATAAGAATATTTCTGCAATTAAAAATATTTAGAAAATAGGGTAATATAGATACTGATAACTTTTATTAAAAATTAAGGGGGGGAAATATGCTGCGGAATTCAAATGAAAAGATGTAATGATTATTATTGTAACTTCTTAAAAATAATGGTTTATTAGGAATCAAGATGAGGGAATAAAGGTATATTTTAATCATTGAGGTGTCACACTCAAAGCAGTAAAAGGGAGGAAACCTATACTTGTTTTTTTTCCTTTAGTGTTAAAATTTGTATTAATCTAGAATTTATAAAAAGAATGTGTAATGGAAAGGAAATATGACAGACTAAAGAACCAACTAAATTAATAAGTTAATATAGACTATTAAAAACAAGGAGAGACATTGGTAACCTATTATTATTATTATTATTATTATTATTATTATTATTATTATTATTATTATTATTCAAACATATATTGCTTGTCTTTATTTTTAAAATAAATATTAAAGGATTATATTTGAAATAATTGAAATGAAACAGAAAGATGTTCCGATTGAGATTAATGAAAGAAGCTAGAATTAATGTGTTTGTTTCTCTCCTTACTGAAAATTTGGAATGGAAAAGGTAATGATAGAATTAAGTATGCATATATGAATGTATAATTGCTGTCATATTTGTATGTAAAGGTGATGACCCGGAAATATGTTGTCCAGTAAAAAGAGATTTTTGTTAAAAAAATCTGAGTAAAATTTGTTAAAAAAAAAAATTTAACCGGAGCACATGATTGATGACTCTTGATTATGGATGTGTCCCATTGGAGAATATGAATTATGATACACCCAGAGGGGTGGGGGAAAACCAGAGACAAGGGTGACAATGATGTGTCTCAGAGTCGGATACACCCAGGCAATGACGGGCCTTTTAACTCCCAATAAATCCTTTTTTTTTTTTTGAAGTTTCGCCCAAAACTCATAATTTAAATTGGGTTAAGTCCCGGAATCCTGACAGCCACTGCTGCTGCTGCAACTGCTCTTCTGGGGAGGCAGGGCTGCACAGGAGCTGAGCTGGGTGGGAGGAATGCCAGGGACAGCACACCAACTGAGAAGAGGAATGCTGGCCAGGAAGCTGTTGCGCTCCCTTGGAAGAAGTAGTGGGTAGCTACGCTGGCTTGTTCTGAGGCCAGAAAGGAGCTCTGACTTTTCAGCGGAGGGAGGCCACAATGTGTATGTCCCGCCACCCCAATGGGGACTGGGGGGAGGGAGGCACAAGGACCCCCAAAAGGCAAGGCGGAGTCGGCACATGTGCACAGGACAACTGGCCTTTGCGCATGCATGTGTGCCAGAAACCAGTAAACTAGGTGACCAGTGTGCATGCCCGTGCCGAAAACCAGAAGATCTGACTTTTGGTGTGCGCATGCACGTACCCCACACCCATTTTGGCACTTGGTACCAAAAAGATTTGCCAACACTAGTATAGACATTCAGCTGAAATTGGCAATCCCTGATTCAAACCAAGTCAAAGATAATTATTCCTTAAACAGCTAATTGAGTGTTAGACCACTTTTTTAATAATCAAAACAGGTTCATAGTAGATGCAGTAGCTCTATTATTTTCAAACAAGCAAATCAGGCTTCCTTCATGCATATTTTTCAACATATGGCAAAAATAAGTTAAATTTTGCAAACATTTTGTGCAAACTTCAAGAAAATTAAATCTCTCAAGAGAACTGCCTCATAGGATATACTGTTAAGTGAAATAATGTGCCATGAAAAAGTCAGCATTTCCACTGCAATAATTTGCATTCTCTTGGAAATTTGGGTCTTAGTGACTATAAGCATTTGGGAAAACATGGAATGCATGAAAAGAGAGAAATCCCCTAGCTGTTTAAATGCATACAGTATTATGACTATTTGTTTAAAATTGTCCTTCCAAATATATTATTATAGGGTCTTCTGGCAACTTAAATACATTGTAGTCTTTAAAGCATCCAAAAACTACTTTAAGAATTTTATATGGAGCCCAGTAGGTACAGAAATGGAACTCCTCTGCAACATTGCTTGTTAGATTTTAGTTTTCCTGTTTATTGGTTGCAGACTTCACTTCCAAATTTATAATTTGTAAAATACACAATTAAAATAAAGAGGCAATTTTTGTTGTTGTTGGGACTATAGTGGGAGGGGATACAAAGTAGGTGGGAATGCATCACCATGCGGGTGGAGCCAGAATTTTCTGTTTTTACTTAGAATAGGTAGGAGAGGCATAGGCATTCACAACATGACAGTTCATTATGAAAACAATGCAATTTATTTACTTGCATCAAACATTATAATGCAACTGTTGCAAATTACATGATCATAACACATGATTTTGTTGCTATCATGGCTTATGATGTAGACCTATTGGAAGGGGATTTTTAAAAAAGATGTTGAATGCATTTGAAAAATTATGTTACAGTTGATATTTGTTTTTCATGTCTTTACATTATTATTTCATGTCAGGAAGCTCCAGAAAAGCTCCATAAAAGCAGTCCCAAGGGTACTTTTTCAGGAAGCAACTGGATTTTCTTGTTTTTTTCTTTGAAGACATTTCGCTTCTCATCCAAGAAGCTTCTTCAGCTCTGACAAGATAGTGGGGAGTGGAAGGATTTATACTCCTTGCAGACAGCTGGTCATTTGCATTCTTTTAGACTTTAGAGCAGGGTTGTCAAACTCAGGTCATCACACGATGAATCACAACTTTTTTCCCCTTCGTTAAAGTGGGCATGGGCATGGCCAGCGCATGATGGATCTGTCTGGGAGCCGCAAGTTTGACACCCCTGCTTTAGAGGGTCATTGAAGCACTTGGAGGTTTATCTGTCTCCTTAGGATCACCTGAGTAGTGCTCTTGGTTTCTATAGTCTGCAATTTTTTCCTCTGGAAATCCATTCCTACTCCCACGCCATTCAAAGAGTGTTCATCCTAAATTGTATAGCTCAAAAGTCTGTAGAGATTCTCAATCATCCAGCTCATAGTTGTCCTAAAGGTGATTTTTCAGGAAGCAACTGGACTTCTTAGTTTTTTCTTTGAAGATGTTTCACTTCACATGCAAGAAGCTTCTTCAGCTCTGACAGGATAGTGGGGAATGGAAGGATTTATACTCCTTGCAGACAGCTAGTCATTTGCATGAAAGCAGCTTAGGGGTCATTTTAATTTGGGATGTGAAGTTATTCAGATCAACATTAAGTGTTATGAATATATATATATATAATCATCAAATGAATTATACCAGACAATGTGATTTTGAAATGATCCATTTGTTAAAATACTAAATATATGGGAATCTAATCAAAATGCAGACCACAAAAGAGGTAGGCAATAGAAAAAAGTGCAGCTGCATTTTTTAAATAAAAGAAAAGACCCACTGTGAAAATATAACATGTTTATATATTGTTAAATAATTATCACTGATTTGATCTTGCTTTTCAAAGAAAAAGTTCCTTTATAAAGCAAATTATTTGCTGTAAATAATATTTTCTGTGAAAGAAACCTCAAAATCAAAATGTAGGCATTTGAAGCTGTGGTGAATAATCTGTCAGCAGGGAAACCATGACAGCCTAGAAGAGAGAATTAATACAATTACACTAGGAAAAACTATTACATATATAGTGTGGGTTTAGTTTGTTAAATTAATAACTAAATCAATTGGATATAGAATGGGCCATGACTAATTCAGCCCATAATTTTCATTGGTCCCAAAATCCAACTCAATGTTTGCAGACAGCATTGGAAGTATCAGTAAATTGATAATAAAGTAGAACATATATGCAATGTCCCTTTATATCAATATTAGTAAGTCAATGCATAAAAACATTGCTGAACAAAACCAAGTTGCATCTAGTCCAGTATCACATTTTCCCAAAAGGCTAACTAGATATCCATGAGAATGTTACAGATAAGACAAGAAAATAAAAGCTTTTCCTAATACAGCTTGCTGGCAAATGGAGTTCAAAGGTCTGCCATTTGTAATCTTGCAGGTAGCATACAACATCATTGTAGCCAATGATAGCCTTATCAGCAAAGAATTTGTCTAACTCTGTAGAATGAGTTAGTTAATGAACATCACCTGCTTTTGTGGTGATAGATTTGCTTATCTTAAAAAATATATTTGACAGCAGGGAACAAGAATCTAGAAAAAAGTAATACTTTGTAGAGAAAGCTGCAATTAACCCCATAACAACTCTGGGTCACATAACAAAGGGAGAAGGGATGTAGACCTTATAATGGAAGAGTCAGTGATGAGGAGATTTTTAAGAGATTTAAAAAAAAAATATTGTCAGCTCATGTTATTGATGCTACCAACTTGGCCTTAACTTAGGGGTGATGCTGCCTTCTAAATAACCCTAAACACAGTTCTTCCCTCCATGTTGACAATCATGAATTTGTAAGAGGTAATTTGTTCAAACTTAGCCAATTATCCATTGATCAACAAGTGTGTCTAATACATAATAATGAGACTACATTCATCAAAACTTTCTTGCCTTGTTTTGTTTTTATTTTTAATACTCAGTCCTGCCTCTCCCTCCCATCCATATTCACCAAACAAGTGCTGGAAAAGCCCATTTGTGTCCTTTTGCTATTAAGCATAAACACCTGAAGATGATTTAGTCAAGTATTACTACTGCAGGCCTCAATTTAATATATAAATTGGATAGTTTGTATGATTCCAAGTATCAAAAAGAAAAATAGAGTGCAGGTGGTACTTGATTTACCACAATTATCCCAAAATTTCTTTTACTAAATGAGGCATTTGTTAAGTGAATTTTACCCCATTTCACAACTTTTCTTGCCACAGTTATTAAGTGAATCTCTGCAATTGTTAAGTTAGTAAATGGTTGTTAGGTAAATCTTTCTGCTTGTCAGAAAGTTGCAAAAGGTGATTATATGATCCAGGACACAACAACTGTCATAAATATGAGTCAGTTGCCAAGCATCTAATTTTGATCACATGACCATGGCAATGCTGCCATGGTTGTAAGTGTGAAAAATGATCATGTCACTTTTTTCCAGTGGCTGTTGTAACTTCAAACAATCACTAAATGAACTGTTGTAAGTCAAGGATTGCCTATAAAGCTCCATCACATAAAGAACAGAATTGCTCACATCTAAGTGATTACAATGTCCATACCATAATAGTCCATTTCCTGTTTTCAGCTTCTTGAAAAACCAGTGACTTTGGAGAATAAAATACTTCATCGTTAACTTCTTCTGGCTTTCTGGGTAAGCAGTGTAAAAAAGTCCAATCAGAAGCAGCCTCTTGCGCAGTCTAAATATTTAGAAGAACTACATATATTTGAATCTTATTAGTAAATAATGTTGCAATAAAAGGAAAAACAACTTTGTTTTTTTATTTATATATTAAATGTAGAAACTGTGCATCTCACTAAGAAAGCACCTCTGGACAGTGTTGTCTGTAATTTATAATCTCTCTCTCTCTCCCATCAGTGGCATGGGCAGCATATTATATATTGTGGTGTGTGTGTATCTATGTGTGTATATATATCACCAATAATGCAACTTTTATATCAAGATATCTCTTAAAAGTTGACAGTTGGAAAGATTACGACTTACCATATTTATTAAAACTGGAAATTATTGATAACTATAGCATGATTGTGATAATGTAAATAAGGCTGCACAATGCTTCAAATTTAAAGGTAAAAACTTGTTTCATTGTGTTTTTTGTGTATGTACCATAGTTAATAAAAGTATGAGCTTGAGGTAAAGTGCAGGGTTCTGGCCCTGCACTTCTGATTGGCTGTTAGGCGGCCAGATCGGATTGGTTAGTTCTTAGGAATCCGATTGGCCCTTAACAGAGGATTATTATTGGTTAAAAGAGCTGGCGTTCACAGCTCGCTATTGGACAATTCTCACAAGGGTTGCCGATATAAGGCAGAGTTCATTGTTGTTGTTTTGAGAAGTCACTATGCAATAAAGAGCTGAAAGTTCACATTCAGAGGCTGTCTCCATTTTCTCCGACCCATGTCCAAGTACTTAATAGTGTTAGTACCTGAAAGCTGCATCTTTCCCCAGGATTGTACAGTTGCTCTTTCTAGCTACAGAACTAACCTATAAAAAGGTGGGTTTGGTTTAAGGCAGTGGTGGGATTCAGCCAGTTCTCACCAGTTTGGGAGAATCGGTTGTTAACTTTCTGAGCAGTTTGGTGAACTGGTTGTTGGAAGAAATCATTAGGGCAGAGAACTGGTTGTTAAATTATTTGAATCCCACCACTGGTTTAAGGAATTATAAAAAAGTATTGCATTCTTTCCTTTAAGCATTATAAACTACTTTTTTGCCTGTGCATATCTGAAGTGCTGCATAACACTATACTGTAAGCTTTAAATTAAATATAAATTATCTGGTATTTTTGTTTTTCAGTTTTCGTAAATTCCTTATTCTGTGCAATTGAATTGCATGTGAAACAGTGGTTGATAGTAAACTTTGCAGACAAAACACAAATATCCTACTTCACAATCAACTTTTACAAAGCCAAAAGAACATATAAAAATGCTTTAAGAATCTGTGTGTATGTCTGTGAGCGTGTGATACAGTACATGAATAAACAGTATACAGTATAACAAAAAGGATTAATGGAGGGAGAGAGAGATATGCATACCCACCTGGAATATCATTGTTATAACCTGGCAGCTATTAAATGGTAGCAATAAAAATGGTTCAACTGTATTAAAACAAATGTTATGTCATGTTCCATATTGGAGGGTCAGAAACCATGGAAGATAGGTGGTCCTGAAATAGTCAGGCCCTGTGCCATGAAATGCTTTCAATATGATAACTAACACCTGAAATTGGGCCTGGAAACTTACATGCAACCAGTGTAGCGCATGCAGTAGTGTTATATGTGTAAACCAAGACAGGCCCATCACTACCCACATTGTTGCATTCTGGACAAGATGTAGATTCTAATTGGTCTTTAAGGATACTCCCATGTAAAGCACCTACCGAATCCAATCATGAGATGATTAAAGCATAAGTGACCATCTCAAGAGATTACTTATCCAGGAATGGGTGCAACTAGCTCCCCAGATGTGCAAAGATATTCTTGGCTGAAGCTGGCACTTCTTTTGAGCATGAGCTGAGGATCTAAGACTACTATCAGATTGCTCACCCATCTCAAACAGGTAAATGCAACTGCATCTAAAATTAAAATTGGAGGTCCCAGATCTAATTTTAATGTATAAAAACATATTACCTGGGTTTTTTTTAATTGCAGTGTATTAGCAAGGTTTAATCAGAAGATTTTACAAATAGGCAGCAAAATTTAGAGAAAATAAAATAAACACTGACTGCACAGCTGTTAATTAGAAAATATCACACATACAAGCAATCCAAAATCTACAAATAATGTCTAATAAACAGAGCATGTTTGTACTCATTAAAAATCTCATTAACATGAGAGTTGATAGAAGTAAAATGAGCTTTAGTTTTATATATAAAATATACATTTTCCTTATATTTCACATAATACTAATTTAGTTTTTAGATTAGAAAATTGCTAATATTTTATGTTAGGATCTTTATGTGTTTAGAACTAATGTACTGTAGATTTCCTGCAGCCCCTGCCCCCCACCCTTTTACAGTGGAATCTATTCCTCCATCCACATGCATTCCATGTATTTAATAATCCATGATTTATTGCACTCTACTAAGGGAGATGGAAAATGTGTACCACATTGTGAAGAACAGATATCTCTTACTTTTTGCCATATCCATATGATATAGATACAGGATATTAAGTATATAAAGAAATTTTATGTTTTTTTAAAAAAGGTTCTGTCTTTGTAGAACTTAGTTTCTAATCTGTATAAATTCTAACTCATATGAATCTAAACATTATAAGTGCAATAAATATATAATTTACTGCCCACAACACATGGCCTAATAATTAATTATTCCATATTGTCAAAAATAAGATTGGATTCAAATTGGACAGCAAAACTTCCCAGGGGGCATCTTCAAACTAGATTAGATTAATTTTTAGTCTCTTCTTCCCCTTAATAGGAACTGATCATTCTTGTGGCATTGCGCAATTTCTTCAATATAACTGAAAGTTTTAATCAAAATAGATATCTCCTTTAATTTTTCCAAATAAGTTAGCAAATCATTAGTGGTATTTTTTCTTTTGAAAACAAATTTTATTAATTTTACAAAACAATACACAAACAAACAAGGCATCATAACATAAAAAATCTTTTCTGACGGAACCAATAAAACATACAAAATAATTCCAAATTATAATATATATATTTACGTTATCTGTTCAGCTTCATATCTTATCCCAACTTCTTCTTTTCATTCTATTATCCAAATTATATTTCTTGCTAATTAAAATGTTATTGCTTTCCAAAAACAATACACAGACAAACAAAACATGGAACATAAAAACATAAAAACATAAAACATCTTTTCTGAAAGTTACTTGATCCCGGGTTAAAACTTTGCACAGACACAAATTCAAAATCATATTCACTTTATATGTTGTGAATGAATCAATGTGTTAATAAAGTTATCAAGAGCTTGAAGTCAAGTGCAGGGTTCTGGCCCTGCACTTCTGATTGGCCATTAATGGCGACATCAGATTGGTCCGTTCAGGTGAATCTGATTGGCATTAATGAGCCTCTCCCATTGGTTAACAGAGCTAGCGCTCCCAAGTTTTCATTGGTTGAATAGTTAAGAAGTTGCCTATATAAGGAGGCCCATTGCAGCCATTGAGCTGAACTGTTACACCCTGTTAATAAAGAGTTTTGAAGTTCACTATTTTACCGGCTCGTCTCCATTCTTCGTGCCCACGCTCAGTACTAAACACTGGTGACGAGGATGGGATGTGGAGACATCAGAGCTGACTAAACAACGAAGATCGATAACCAAGCACGTGACCGAACGCACAACGGTGGAAACATGTCCGGCGGCGTCATACCACCCGCTCCATTTGACCCAGCGCAAGAAGACTGGGACTCTTATATGGATCGTTTCCAAGTGTTCTTGGAAACCAATAATTTGAAGGATGCCACTACTGGAAAGAAACGGGCGGTATTCCTAACGCATTGTAGGCCGACCGTATTCAAGATGGCCAAGGCACTAGCGAAACCATCAGAAGTGAAGTCTATGGACTGGGATGTCCTCGAACCTCTACTGAGAGCCCACTATGCACCAGTCGTTCCAACGCTTGTCAAAAGGCATGAATTTTATCAAAGAAGTCAACAGAAGGGTGAAAGTGTTGCTGATTTCATAGCGGATCTCCGGAATTTGGGAGGCCTATGTGGGTTTGCTGATCTCGAAGAAGCCTTAAGAGACAGAATAGTTCTGGGATTGGATGCACCGCACATCCAAAGCAAGTTGATGGCAAAAGGTGACATCAGTCTTGCCGATGCTATCGCTGAGGCTACTGCAGCAGAAGCAACCAGGAAGTCGGCTGCCCGAATGCACTGCAACCGCACCCCAGTTCACCAACTGACCTCATCACCTCAGTCAGAAGGGCAGCTCATAACGGCCCACCACGAGGACCTCTCTTCATCGTCAGACAGCGATGAAGAAGAGGTCCATCGACTAAGGTCTGAACGGGACCAACACCAGAAATCTCAATATCAATGCGCTGGTTGTGGGGCAAGCCACCCCTGATCAGAATGCAAATTCCTCGACGCGCTCTGCCATGTGTGCGGGAAACAAGGCCATATCGGACGGGTCTGTAGAAGCCAAATAGGACCCAGCCAGCCCTCGAGGGGGGCTAACTATCGCCAACCGACAGGAAGCCGTCCTGTAAGGCGAGAACCAGTGAACCACCAATGGAACAACCACTCCTACAGAAACAAAACCATAAACCACCCCACGAAGCGAGAAGGGGCTCACCAAACTATCACGATCGGTCACGCCTCCTCTTTGGATGCCAAGAAGATCCGAGTGAAAGTGGCTATCGAAAACCAGCCCTGCCTGATGGAAGTCAACTCAGGATCATCTCTCTCGATGGTTTCATGGAAGACCCTCAAGCAACTCATCCCTACTGTCCGGTGACAAGATCTCCGATTAAAAAGACTCATACTCAAAGACTATCAAGGGAATTGGATTCCAGTCGTAGGATCCAGTCGAGTCCGGGTATCGTTCAAGAACTGTACAGCATTCCTACCCCTGACTGTGATCGACAAGGACTGGCCTAGTCTGCTAGGCCTCCAATGGTTTGTTCTGCTCGGAATTGAGGTGGCAGGCATTCACCGAATCGGTAGCAGTAACTGGGAAGAGGACCTCGTCCAAGAATTCAAGGACGTCTTTGCAGAAAAACTAGGCGAGTACAAGGGGACCCCGATATCATTCAACCTCGATCCCAAAATAGCTCCCATCCGCCTTAAGCCTCGTCGAGTGCCATTCACCCTTAAACCAAAAATCGACGAGCAGCTTGACAAATTGATAGCCCAGGGTGTGTTAGAGCCAACCGATCACTCTCCCTGGGAGACCCCAATCATTATACCCATTAAGCCGGATGGTTCGATAAGAATTTGTGGGGACTATTGAGCCACCCTGAACCACGCCCTTCAACAAAATGCATATCCGGTACCGGTGGTGCAGCACCTCCTCCATTCCCTGGGGGGCGGAAAAGTCTTCGCTAAATTAGACTTAGCCCAGGCATACCAACAACTGCTTGTAGACAAAAAAATGGCAGAGGCACAGACAATCGTTACGCACCGAGGTGCCTTTAAATGTACCTGGCTCCAATTCGGAGTGAGTGTAGCCCCGGGAATCTTTCAAAGTTTGATGGAAAGACTATTACAAGGAATCAAAGGCGTTGTTCCATACTTTGATGATGTGTTAATTGCTGCACCTACCCCGAAAATTTTACGAGAGCACCTGAGATTGGTTCTCCAGAGATTCAAAGACGCAGGGCTTAAGGTTAAGAAAAACAAGTGTAAACTATGCACTGATCATGTCGAATTCTTAGAATATTTGATTGACAGTAATGGTATTCACCCTACTGATAGCAAATTGAGGGCAATCAAGAATGCCCCAAGACCCCGAAATAAGGCCGACCTCCAAGCGTTTCTAGGCCTTGTCAATTTTTATAATGTTTTCCTGCTGCACAAAGCAACCGTAGCTGAACCCCTACATCATTTACTGGACAAGAAAGCAATCAGGGTATGGGGACATAGAGAAGAGCAGGCATTTTGAAATGTAAAATTTATTGACTTCTGACGCTGTACTAATGCAGTGCAATGAGACTTTGCAATTAACGATCACGTGTGATGCATCACCTTTCGGAGTAGGCGCCATTTTGAGCCACGTTTTGCCAAACGGTAGTGAAGCCCCTGTTGCCGATTTTTCAAAGACGCTTTCAAAAGCAGAATGCAATTACAGTCAGATTGATAAAGAAGCCCTTGCCATTGTGTCTGCTGTCAAGAGATTTCATGAGTATGTGTATGGCTAAGCCTTTACTATAGTGACTGACCACAAACCTTTGCTGGGAATAATAGCGGGAGATAAGCCAACCCCCTATATATTATCTCCCAGAATGACTCGCTGGTCAGAATTCTTGGCTGCCTATAATTATCGGCTGCAACACCGCCCGGGGAAGGCCATTCCCCATGCCGATGCATTGAGCCGAGCACCGCTTCCAGAGACCATTGATGACCCCACGCCTACGGTGACAACGTTGCAGATCGAGACACTTCAGACACCACCATTAACAGCCCGAGATATCACGATGGAAATGAAACGTGACCCCACCTTAGCATGAGTTCTCAGTTGGGTCAAGCGCGGATGGCCATTGGACCAGATACCTGATGACTACACCCCATTCAAGAGTCGACAAATGGAATTGTTCTCACAGGAAGGCTGCATTATCTGGGGAGATAGAGTCGTTGTCCCAGAGCGGCTACAACGAGCGGTACTAAGAACTTTGCACGATGGCCACCATGGCATTGTGTGCATGAAAGGCCTTGCACCTAGCTACGCATGGTGGCCAGGCATCGACAAGAAAATCGAGACGTGGGTCAAAGCTTGTCACACATGCCAGGAAGTAAGCAACACCCCACCGAAAGCGACCCCAACCGAATGGGAAACACCGCGGGGACCCTGGTCACGTATTCATCTGGACTTTGCGGGACCTACCAAAGGCCACACATTCTTGCTAATAGTAGATGGCTACTCAAACTGGCTCAAAATCTACGAAATGAGGAATACAACAACCGAAGCGGTCATCAAGAAACTAGACAGACTATTTACAACACATGGATTACCAGACGTTCTGGTATCCGATAACAGACCCCAATTTACCGTGTTGTCCTTTGAGCAGTACCTGGTGGACCATGGTATTCACCATGCACTGACTTCGCCGGCGCATCCTGTGGCCAACGGAAGGGCTGAGCGCATGGTACAATTCGTCAAGAAAACACTACACAAAATGGACTATGATAATATCGAAGAAAAGATAAACCGGATACTCTTCTTGCAGCATATCACTCCGCACAGCGTCACCAACAAAACTCCCGCCGAATTGTTAATGGGGCGGAAGCTCTGTTCCCACCTCAACCGACTACACCCATCGTACGAACCTGAGAAACCACACGGATCCAGTGGGCGATGCCGTACCTTCCAGGTAGGCGACTTAGTATTTACTAAGAACTTGTCAGGCGATCTGTTGTGAGTCGAGGCAACGGTGGTCTGAGTAACCGGCCCCAGATCGTACCTCGTGGAGTGTCACGATAATAGACTATGGAAGCACCACATTGATCAGCTACGATCAAGGCTACAGTCAGGAATCTCCGAGTCCCCTGATATCCAAACTGAGGGGGGAGGAGATACGGAGGAAGATGAACTTGGAATAGCAGAAAGTTTTAATGATAGAAACGACGGCAAAACGGAAACACGTGAAGAAGAATTGGGGATGGGAGTGAGTTCGCCTCATGGTGATACCGAGGATGTTGGGGACAGCAAAAATTCGAACTCAGAGTTAGAGGCACCCCTTTCGCCAGATAACGCCCTACCTCAACAAAATTGCAGCCAAATACCGGGTGCAATACGGAAATCAAATAGACTAACAAAACAACTGGCCTACCTCAAGGACTACATAACCGCACCCCGTAAACGGAACCCGGGGGAAGGGGTGTTGTGAATGAATAAATGTGTTAATAAAGTTATCAAGAGCTTGAAGTCAAGTGCAGGGTTCTGGCCCTGCACTTCTGATTGGCCGTTAATGGCGACATCAGATTGGTCCGTTCAGGTGAATCTGATTGGCCATTAACGAGCCTCTCCCATTGGTTAATGGAGCTAGCGCTCCCAAGTTTTCATTGGTTGAATAGTTAAGAAGTTGCCTATATAAGGAGGCCCATTGCAGCCATTGAGCTGAACTGTCACACCATGTTAATAAAGAGTTTTGAAATTCACTATTTTACCGGCTCGTCTGCATTCTTCGCGCCCACGCTCAGTACTTAACACTATATATCATTCCATATCTTATTACCATTTTCAATTTTCTATATAGCTTCTTCCCTCTTTTATCTTTCTTAATTTTATTTTATTTATCTCATCTAAGTTCAATTCATAATACTTATCATTCTTTGTCTGTTCTATTTCCAGCTATCCATTCATCTTTTCTCTTTAGAGAAACTTCTCCTGTACACTGATTGGAGTATGACGCCTTTAACTCTTTCCCCTAGCTTAATAATACTTGATATAACACTTAACTTATATTGGGATTCTGTTTAGTACATTCTAAAATTACACAATGAATTTTATAAGAAAGAAAAAAAATATGACAATAACCAAAAAAGAAAAGGATATGAAGCACAATCAATGCCATTAAGAAACTAATCATACATATTAATACTCATTTATATCTTAAGCATTTTATTCTAAATACACATATAAAAACTGAATCTTATGTACCTTACAGAATCCCTTTTTTTCAATTAAATTTACCCATTGTTTCTAAATAAGTTTTGTTTCTTTAAATCTTGCTTCCCACCATTAAGGCTTCTCCTCCCCTCCTTTCTCTCTTGCTTATTCTTTTCCTTGCCCTTTTTACCCCTTTGTTTCTCCTCCTCCCTTTTCTTCTTCTGCTTTCCCCCTTTCTGTTGTTTTCTAACCTTGTATCCACCTTTCACCTCATCTTTCTCTTTTTTGGTTGTTTTTTCAGGCCTTAAAATCCCCCTTTTCTTTTCCTCTTTCTCTTCCTCCCCCCCAAAAACCCATTGTTCATCAAAGATGGCTGCTGCTTCTTCTTTGTCCCAGTTGTCCTGCTGCGCAGTCAATTTTTCATAAGTGCATACCGCCATTTCTAGAAATTGAAAAAGAGTGCCCAAAGTATCTTTCCCATCTTGTTCTTCTTTTTTATATTTTTGGTATTCAATTTTTAGTTCATCCACAAGCGATGACATCATAAGGAGAAATTTTTTTTTCCAAAACAACCACCCAAGTGTTTTTAATCAAGAATAATTCCCCAAAATTCCAAAGCCACCAAAGAATCCAGATAGACTATTTCTTTTAATATTTTTTCTTTCTTCCATTTCTCTTTCTGGGGTTGCTGTTTAGTCAAAAAGTTCCAATTAAGATGTATCTTTTAGAAGTTGTATTAATATTTAAAGCTCTTTAAAATTCTAGGCAATCTCCTCCTTTTTCAAATTCTGATCCAATTTTTTTCCCTCTCCCTTCCCACTTACAGCAGCAATTTTCCTTTAAATGTTCAGAAATCCATGCCTCCAATGTGAGTTTTCCGATTTCTCTTAAGGTTCTATTGCTGTCACGTTCGGAAGGAGAGTGAAAAGAAAAAAAAAAAAAGCTTTTCCTTTAATTCACATTTGCCGCTTGACACATTCTGGAAACGATGTTTCTTTAGCAGTTTTCAAAGTCCAGGGTATTTTCACTATTGCTTGTCCTGGTCAGCAAAAATCACTTTCACTTCTTCACAGCTCCTCCTGCACTTTCTTTTTCTGGCTGAGCTCTTCTATGTGGCGGCCATTGCTGACCGCCGCTCAGCTGCCTTTGGAGAAGAGGGTTTTGCTGGCTAGGGAAGAGAGGTGCGATATCTCTTGACCCTGCCAGACCCCCCTGTCTTTGCCACCTTCTATGGAGGTGGCTTAGCCCCGAAGCCAAATGGCTTGGGGCACTCGGGCAGTGAACACAGGCAGAAACTGCGCACAGTCGTGGATTCCTGCCTGCTCCGAAGAGTGACAAACTGGAAATCCGCAAATCATTAGTGGTATTTTTGAAGCTAATTTTTAAGAATCAATAAACCACAGAATGAAAGAAAAACATATTTACCTGCATTGTTATTTGATAACCTTGGAAAGCCTTTAGTCTCTTTTGTTTCTCTTCTTCTTGCCCCATACTTATCCATGTGTCTGTAATCAAAACACTGGCCCCCTTAGCAGCTTCCAGTGGGTTAGTTGTCAGAAGCAATTTGGTGCCATACTGATCAGATAAAGGAAAAGAGATATGTTAAGCTAACTTGCTATAGACTAGAAGTCATATTTTAAAATGTAGTGCTCATACCTTTATAGAATATTCTTCAGCTATTTTGATTACTGTGGGATCTGGCTCAAAACCCTATCAAATGAGAAGAAACATATTACAATATATTCTAATATTGATGAAACTTGATTTAACATTCTGAAAATGAGCTAATCTCTCTACCTAACAGGGTAAAAGGAAATGCTGAAATGTATGTTATGTCACAATTTAACTTATACCAAATAAAAGTTTGTTCCCTGATAAGTGTCTATCAGGAAATAAAATGATTCCCTAGTTTTCATTATAGTTGCCTAGATGATTGCTAGGTAATGAACACATTTAACTTGGGCTTTCTACATATACAATAAGTGGCATGTCTTAAAATACACTGCTCAAAAAAATAAAGGGAACCCTTAAACAACATATTGTAACTCCAAGTCAATCACACTTCTGTGAAATCAAACTGTCCACTGATTGACAATCAATTTCACATGCTGTTGTGCAAATGGAATAGATAACAGATAGAAAGCATAGGCAGTTAGCAAGACATCCCCAATAAAGGAGTGGTTCTGCAGGTGATGACCACAGACCACTTCTCAGTTCCTGTACTTTCTGGCTGATGGTTTGGTCACTTTTGAATGCTGGTGGTGCTGAGTGGAGTGGAGTGAATCTAGTGGTAGCATGAGACAGAGTTTACAACCCACACAAGTGGCTCAGGTAGTGCAGCTCATCCAGGATAGCACATCAATGTGAGCTGTGGCAAGAAAGTTTGCTGTGTCTGTCAGTGTTAGGTCCTGTGCGTGGCGCAAGAAGTGAGACAAGTCGACGAACAGTGAATTTCAACTCTTTATTTAACATGGTGCAACAGCTCTCCGAACGGCCTCAACAGCCCCCTTTATATAGGCAAGCTCTTGGGCATTTAGCCAATGAGAACACAGGAACGTTAGCTCTTTTTAACCAATGAAAAAGGCTCATTAATAGCCAATCAGATTCTCCTGAACGGACCAATCCAATATCGCTATTATCGGTCAATCAAAAGTGCCTGGCCAGAACCCTGCACTTTGCTTTAAGGTTTCAACAAACTTTATTCAAACACTTTTATTAATTCACAACACCCCTTCCCACCGGGTTCCGTTTAAGAGGTGCGGTAATGTAGTCTTTGAGGTAGGCAGGTTGTTTTGATTGTCTATTTGATTTACGCTGTCCTCCCGATATTTGTCTAGAGTCTTGTTGGGGTAGGACTTATCTGGTGAACAGGGTGTCTCTGATTCTGTATCTAGACTTCTGTTACCATTAATGTCCTTGATATCCCTTTGAGGCGAGTTAACCCCTGTCCCCGATCCTTCTTCACATGTTGAATCTGAGCGGTCATTTCTTCCGCTTGTGCTTTCCGCCGTTCCAAACTCAGCTTCCTCGGTGTCTCCTCCCCCCTCAGTTTGGAAATCACCGGAATCGCAGACTCCAGACTGCAGCCTTGAACGCAGCTGATCAATATGGTGCTTCCATATTCTATCATCGCGACATTTCACTCGGTATGATCTGGGTACGGTTTCTTGGATTACACTTGCCTCGACCCACAATGGGTCACCATAAAAGTTTCTCGCGAAAACCAAGTTGCCTACTTGGAAATTTCGGCATTTCCTGCTGGATCCGTGTGGTTTTTCAGGTTCATACGCTGGGTGTAGTCGGTCCAGGTGGGAGCAGAGTTTTCGTCCCATCAATAACTCAGTGGGAGTTTTGTGGGTGACGCTGTGTGGAGTCATGTGCTGCAAAAGGAGTATCCGGTTAATCTTGTCTTCGATATTGCCATAGTCCATTTTATGTAGAGTTCTTTTGACGAATTGTACCATGCACTCGGCCCTTCCATTAGCTGCAGGATGCGCCGGTGAAGTTAGCACATGGCGAATACCGCAGTCCGCCAGGTACTGTTCAAAAGAAAGCATGGTAAACTGGGGTCCGTTGTCAGATACCAGAACATCCGGTAATCCGTGTGCTGCAAATAATCTGTCCAATTTCCTGATGACTGATTCAGTTGTTGTATTTTCCATCTCATGGATTTCGAGCCAGTTCGAGTAGGCATCCACTGTTAATAAAAATGTGTGTCCATTCGTAGGTCTCGCAAAGTCCAGATGAATACGGGACCATGGTCCCCTGGATGTTTCCCATTCTGTTGGGGTTGTTTTCGGTGGGGCATTGCATTTGGAACAAGTCTTTACCCAGGCTTCGATCTGCTTGTCTATGCCTGGCCACCACGCATAGCTTCGTGCGAGTGCTTTCATGCGCACGATGCCGGGGTGGCCATCGTGCAAGGTTCTTAGTACCGCTTGCTATAACCGCTCTGGGAATGACTCTATCGCCCCCAATAATGCAGCCCTTCTGGGAAAACAGTTCCGTCTGTCGACTTTTGAAGGGAGCGTAATTGTCAGGGATTTGGTCCAATGGCCATCCACGTTCTACCCAGCTGAGGACACGTGCTAAAATGGAATCGCGTTTAGTTTCAATCGCGATATCACGAGCTGTCAGCGGCGGTTTTTGGAGTGTCTTGATCTGCAGTGTTGTGATGGTCGGAGCAGGGTCGTCAATGGTTTCTGGAAGCGGTGCATGGCTTAATGCGTCAGCGTGGGGAATGGCTTTGCCCGGGCAGTGTTGCAACTTATAATTATAGGCAGCCAAGAATTCTGACCAGTGGGTCATTCTGGGAGAAAATATATAAGGGGTTGGTTTATCTCCTGCTATTATTCCCAGTGAGGGTTTGTAGTCAGTTATTATCATGAAAGCCCACCCATGGATATATTCATGAAATCGTTTAACAGCAGATACAATAGAAAGAACTTCCTTATCAATTTGACTGTAATTGTGTTCTGCTTTTGACAGCGTTTTTGAAAAATAGGCAACAGGGGCTTCACTTCCGTTTGGTAAAATGTGGCTCAAAATGGCGTCCACTCTGAAGGGTAATGCATCACAAGTAACAGTTAAAGGCAAAGTCTCATTATACTGCATCAAAACAGTGTCGGAGGTCAATAAGTTTTTTACTTGTTGAAACACCTGTTCATCTCGGTGTCCCCAAACCCAGGTTGCTTTTTTGTCTAATAAACGATGTAGGGGTTCGGCTACGGTTACCTTGTGAGGCAGGAAGACGTTATAAAAATTGATTAGGCCTAGGAACGCTTGGAGATCCGCCTTATTTTGGGGTCTTGGGGCGTTTTTGATTGCCCTAAGTTTGCTATTGGTGGGGTGAATGCCCTGTTTATCTATTAAATATCCTAAAATTCTACTCGATCAGTACATAGTTGACACTTGTTTTTCTTAACTTTGAGACCCAAGTCTTTAATCTCTGAAGAACCAACCCCAGGCGCTCCCTTAGTACTTCTTGAGTCGGAGCAGCAATTAAAACATCATCAAAATAGGGGACAATGCCTTTTATCCCTTGTAATAGTCTTTCCATCAAACTTTGAAAGATTCCCGGGGCCACGCTTACTCCGAATTGGAGTCGGTTACATTTAAACGCACCTCGGTGCATAACGATCGTTTGAGCCTCTGCCATTTTTCTGTCTACAGGCAGTTGTTGGTATGCCTGGGCTAGATCTAGTTTAGCGAAGACTTTTCCGCCCCCCAGGGAATGGAGAAGGTGTTGTCCCACCGGTACCGGGTAAGCGTTTTGCTGCAGGGCGTGATTCAGGGTGGCTCGGTAGTCCCCACAAATTCTTAACGATCCATCTGGCTTGATGAGTGTCACAAATGGGGTCTCCCAGGGAGAATGGTCAGTTGGTTCTAACATCCCCTGGGCTATTAATTTATCAAGCTGCTCGTCAATCTTTGGTTTAAGGGCGAATGGGACTCGACGAGGCTTAAGGCGGATGGGAGCTATTTCGGGGTTGAGGTTAAATGATATCAGGGTCCCCTTGTACTCACCTAGTTTGTCTGCAAAGACATCCTGGAATTCTTGGACGAGATCCTTTTCCCAGTCGTTGCTGCAGGTTCGGTGAATGCCGGCTACTTCAATTCCAAGTGGAGTGAACCATTGGAGGCCTAACAAGCTAGGCCGATCCCTGTCGACTACAGTCAAGGGTAGAGATGCAGTACGATTTTTAAAGGAGAGGCGGACTTGGCTGGATCCAACGACTGGAATTCGATTTCCTTGATAATCTTTGAGTATGATTCTTTGGAATTGGAGGTCTTGTTGCTGGACGGTAGGGATGAGTTGCTTGAGGGTCTTCCAGGAAACCATCGAAAGGAACAATCCTGAATCGACTTCCATCAAACAAGGCTGGTTTTCGATGGCCACCTTCACCCAGATCTTCTTGGCGTACAGTGATGAGACGTGACCAATTGTAATAGTTTGGTGTGCCTCTTCTCGCTTCGTTGAGTGGTTTAGGGGTCTGTTTCTGTAGGAGTGGTTGTTCCATTGGTGGTTCAAGGGTTCTCGCTTTGCAGGACGGCTTCCTGTAGATTAGTGATAGTTAGCCCCTTCGGGGTTTGGCTGGGTCCTTGCTTGCTTCTACAGACCCGTCCAATGTGGCCTCTTTTCCTGCACACATGGCAGAGCGCGTCGAGAAATTTGCAGTCTGATCGGGGGTGGTTTGCCCCACAACCAGCACATTGGTACTGCAATTTCTGGCGTTGGTCTCGTTTAGACCGGAGCCGGTTGACCTCTTCTTCATCACTTTCTGATGATGATTCGAGGTCCTCGTGGTGGGCTGTCATTGCCGGTTCTTCTAAGTGAGGTGAAACTTCGTGGGCGAGTTGGCGAAGTGGAGCGTGGGTGTGGCGTATTCGAGTAGCCGACTTCCTGGTTGCTTCTGCTGCAGTAGCGTCAGCGATGGCATCTGTAAGGCTAATGTCGCCTTTCGCCATCAGCTTAATCTGCACGCCTGGAGCATCTAATCCCAGAACTATTCTGTCTCTCAGGGCTTCTTCGAAGTTGGCAAATCTAGGCCTCCAAGATTCCGGAGATCCACTATGAAATCTGCAATGCTTTCGCCCTTCTGCTGATCTCTCTGGTAAAATTCATGCCTTCTCACGAGCGTTGGTATGGTCGGTGCATAGTGGGCCCTTAGCAGGGGTTCAAGGACGTCCCAGTCCATGGACTTCACTTCTGCTGATTTCGCTAGTGCTTTGGCCATCTTGAATATGGTTGGTCTGCAATGAGTTAGGAATACTGACCGTTTCTTTCCGGTAGTGGCATCCTTCAAATTGTTGGTCTCCAGAAACATCTGGAAGCGATCCATATATGAGTCCCAGTCTTCTTGTGCTGGGTTGAATGGAGCGGGTGGTATGACGCTGCCGGACATGGTTCTGCCGTTGGTGCATTTCAGCCACGTACTCTGTTATCGCTCTGTAGTGTTCAGTCAGCTCTGACGTCTTCACATCCCACCTTTGTCGCCAGTGTTAGGTTCTGTGCATGGCGCAAGAAGCGGAGACGAGTCGACGAACAGTGAACTTCAACTCTTTATTTAACATGGTGCAACAGCTCTCCAAACGGCCTCAACAGCCCCCTTTATATAGGCAAGCTCTTGGGCATTTAGCCAATGAGAACACAGGAACGTTAGCTCTTTTTTACCAATGAAAAGGGCTCGTTAATAGCCAATCAGATTCTTCTGAACGGACCAATCCGATATCGCTATTATCGGCCAATCAGAAGTGCATGGCCAGAACCCTGCACTTTGCTTTAAGGTTTCAACAAACTTTATTCAAACACTTTTATTAATTCACAACAGTCAGTGTAGTGTCCAGAGCATGGAGGCACTACCAGGAGACAGGCCAGTACATCAGGAGATGTGGAGGAGGCCGTAGGAGGACAACAACCCAGCATTAGGATTGCTACCTTCGCTTTTGTGCAAGGAGGGACAGCAGGAGCACTACCAGAGACCTGCAAAATGATCCCCAGCGGGCCACAAATGTGCATGTGGCTGCTCAAATGGTCAGAAACAGACTCCATGAGGGTGATATGAGGGCCCGACATCCACAGGTGGGGGTTGTTCTTACAGCCCAACATCTTGCAGGAAGTTTGGCATTTGCCAGATAACACCAAGATCAGCAAATTCGTCACTGGTGCCCTGTGCTCTTCACAGATGAAAGCAGGTTCACACTGAGCACATGTGACAGATGAGACAGGGTCTGCAGACACTGTGGAAAACGTTCTGCTGCCTGCAACATCCTCCAGCATGACTGGTTTGGCAGTGGGTCAGTAATGGTGTGGGGTGGCATTTCTTTAGGGGCCCTCACAGCCCTCCACGTGCTCACCAGAGGTAGCTTGACTGTCATTAGGTACCGAGATGAGATCCTCAGACCCCTTGTGAGACCATATGCTGGTACGGTTGGCCCTGGGTCCCTCCTAATGCAAGACAATGCTAGACCTCATGTGGCTGGAGTGTGTCAGCAGTTCCTGCAAGACAAAGGCATTGATGCTATGGACTGGCCCGCTCATTCCCCAGACCTGAATCCAATTGAGCACATCTGGGACATCATGTCTCGCTCCATCCACCAACACCACGTTGCACCACAGCTGTCCAGGAGTTGGGGGATGCTTTAATCCAGGTGTGGGAGGAGAACCCTCAGAAGACCATCTGCCACCTTATCAGGAGCATGCCCAGGCATTATAGGGAAGTCATACAGGCATGTGGAGGCCACACACACTACAGAGCCTCATTTGGACTTGTTTTAAGGACATTACATCAAAGTTGGATCAGCCTGTAGTGTTTTTTTCCACTTTAATTTTGAGTGTAACTCCAAATCCAGACCTCCATGGGTTGCTAAATTTGATTTCCATTGATAATTTTTGTGTGATTGTGTTGCCAGCACATTCAACTATGTAATGAACAAAGTATTTAATAAGAATATTTCTTTCATTCAGATCTAGGATGTCTTATTTTTGTGTTCCCTTTATTTTTTGAGCAGTGTATAATACTTTCCACCCTCCTTCAAAGACTGTCATGTTCACTTGGTAAGTTGTTACTATTATATAATGCCAATAATTTTTCTTTTCGAGTACAATGATAAAGATGGGGCTGGTTTGGTTATGGTTTGAACTGAAATATGGATAGAGCTTAAGAAATCATTCTATTTTTTAATCAAATGGTTGAACTTTTTGCTGTATAGAATCATTTCTAGACATCTATATGGTAGTCTTTGCTTACTGACTTATCATTCAGCAGGACCCCCTGTCCATTAGAAATTGCAAAGGCACTGGATAAGTGGTATTTAGTACTGGTCCTCAAAATCCCAGCCATTGGAGCATCCCAGTCATATGATTACAGTTCAGATACTTGGCAGCCACCTCATGTTTACAAAGATTGCAGCAATGTTCCACAGTCACATGACCACTACTTGCAGGCTTTGTTGCCAGTTTCCACAAAGTTAATAAGGAAATGAGCAGGGAAAGTTGCAAGTTAGTCTGGTAAGTTCTCCCCCCCCCTGCATTCCTGCATCTCAGCATGCTTTCTTGGGCCTCCCTGCATTTGCACACATGCTTGCATGCATCCAATGCCCTTCTTTCCTGACCTCCCTGTGCTCACTTGCACACTGTGCCCTCCTTGTGCTGTTCAAAGGGAATAAGGTGAAATATTTGGTAGCAAATATTTGCAAGTCATATTTGCAAAATGTGGACAAGTTATAATATGCTATCTTTTAAATTATTTCTGGTTCATCAGTTGCTCATAGTTAAACTCCATGACTAGACATAGTAGGCAAAAAAAAGAGTTACCTCTTCTGAACATCATTCTTATGTTTAAAATCTTTTAAACATTGAAGCATCACAAACTGGCTTCTGTTTATAACAGTAAAATTCACTTACCTTTGGAGTAGCAACATGAAGATTCATCCCAAATTTAGCAGCACTCAATAGAATAGAGTTTAGAACATTATTTCCATCACCTATCCAACTGAGGGTCAATCCATTCAAAGACCTATAATGTTCCTACTCCCCCCCAATTAATAAAAAAGGGGGATAAGGAAAGAGAGAAAGAATATAGAAATTGGAATATTTTGAGATAAGGAGCAAGAAGAAAAAAGTTAATATACATAATATAGCAATAGTACTGTTGACCCTGAAGCTAACAATAGTACTGTCGACCCTAACTGGCCATTTTCTCCTTTTAGTTTTCCTCTAAGGAGATTTCTCTTCACATTGCTTCAGAATTGACACAACCTGGAGCTAAGGGGCCAGGGAGAGAGGTGTAGAGATAACTGAGGTGTTATAGCCTAAATAAAATTATTTCCCCTGGGAATCAAGGATGTTTGTGCAAGTGTTCAAAAGATGGAGACTGAAGTCACCTATCAACTGATTGCTGACTGGACCATGTGACTGGAGATTCTAGGGGGAAATGACAAAGTTTTACTTTTAATTGGGTGTAATACCAGTGAGAATTTAAAACCAGTTTTGCACCAAGTCTGTGTCAATTTGATATGTCCCAATAAAATGTTCTTTGAGGAATATGCCTGCTTCAGAGCTCTTATTGAGGGGATGTATTACTTGAAGCATTGACATTAACTGGCTCTCAAAAGTCTAAGGCTCCAAACTGGAGTTGCTGTCTGGGGTCCTGAGCTATGGCAGCTTACCTGGTCTACCCAGGCAGCAGAAAAGACTCAGGGAAAATGGAGGAAGAAACCGGAGAAATAATGAGTACTGGCGGAGCCTGTATCCCAGAGTAATAATAAAGATACCTTACTGGAATCTGTGTGCTTCTTGCTTCTTTGGTTTGTGTTCAAGAATTTGACAGCTGGAGGCACTGCTAATCATCAAAACTATGGCCCTCCTTAAAGTCAGGCAAGGGTTTCTTGATGGAAATTATAATATACTTTGGTGCTACCTATTTGGTTACCTTAGAGAGCAGAATTCTTCATCAGATAATGAAGGTTTTCTGCCTTGAGGTTGTCTTACAGAAACCTGAAAATAAACTTATTTCACATTGTCTTGCTATTCTAGCCAAGAACCAAATTGATGTCTATTGCATAATACTCAGATATGGTACTAATATTTACTATGACCGGAATCAATGTCTGGAAGAAAATATCAGTTGGTGTGTGTGCGTGTATTACCATATACAATACATTTCTCCAAATATGATATTAATATTTCTGTGACCACTCTGTAAAATATGTCAGTATTATTGCCCATATACAATACATGGAAGTAATGTATTAACAGCAGATTGCTGGGAGATTGAATCTGAGATATGAATTGAATCAGTGATTTCTTAACTATGAGGTCCTTATGCACTGATGATATTACCTAGTTCATAATGAAATGTCTGTAACAAAACAACTCAATTCAGAGAGCACTAAGGACCCCCACAGTTCAATCCTGAGCTACAAATATTTTCTTCTATTGATTTCTTAACTTCAGTTCAAATCTTAACTCTCTAAGATATATATATATATCTTAGAATATATATATTCTCTCTCTCTATATATAGAAGCCTGATGATGACAGATGAGATTCTGCCAAAACATTGCTACAACTTTAAAAGCACAACTATAACAATCTTACGTGAGAGAAAACCTGAATAACCAAAGATCCACATACAAATATCCACGAGATAGATAGATATATATATATTTTCTTAAGTTTTCGCAGGTACTTACATGTATGGCATGTATATATGGATCTTTGGTTATTCGGGTTTTCTCCTGTGTAAGATTGGAAGTATCTAGGCATCTTCAGGCTTGTGTCTTCGGCTCTGTGTTGTCAGAGTACTTAATCTGATGAATGAGACTTCATTGAAACCTTGCCTAGATACTTCCAATCTTACACGAGAGAAAACCCAAATAACCAAAGATCCACATACAAATACCCACGATAACCTAAGGAATACTATGTGACCTCCAATTCCTACGCAGCTGCAGAGACAACAATACTACACCAACCTGCTTCAAATTAACATTTCATCAAAGCACAGCAGCCACTAAACGTATCCTGAAAAGAACTGAAATGGCTCTACTAAGGAACGAGCTCCACAGTAAGAGATTCCAATTAGATCAGTTAAACAAAGATTTGCTAGCACTACACCTGGAATTGAGCAGCAAAATCCACCCTCTACTTTGGGACAAGATAAAACAACTTACAACTTGGAGAGCTGAATCTGCAAACATTTACAAACAGGAAAAGCTCTTGAAAAAATTAAAGAAATTAGAACATGACAAGAAAACCCCCAACAACTCACAACAACACCTGAAACAATTAGTGTACAATGTTTCCAACAGAGAACTCACCAAAACAGAAACAGAAGTTCTAACCAAAGGATTCAATTATGCTATAGCACCCCAAAAATCCCCACAGAATCCATCATATGTGCAGTAGAATCCAGCCTAACTAAATTAAATACAGATGAAGCTGATAAAATAAGACACCAAGTTACCAACATCCTATGCACAAGCAAACCACCCAAAAGCAACTTGCAGCAAAATGAAATTAAAGCACTACAAACCCTAAAAAGAGACAGCAGCATAATCATCTTCCCAGCAGATAAAGGGAATGCCACTGTAGTAATGGACAGAAAAGACTATGAAACTAAATTGACAGACCTACTCCAAGACTCCACATACAAACCCATAAACAAAGACCCAACCACATATCTGGAAAAATTAACCAAGAAGAAAATTATAACCAGCCACATAAGCAAAGAGATCCAACACACGATCATACCCAGAGAGAAATCTTCCAGATGCCCCAAACTATACAGCCTCCCAAAAATACACAAAGAAGGCATACCTCTGAGACCCATAGTCAGCTCCAGAGGAGCACCACTACAAAACCTAGCTAAACACCTAGCAAAAGAGCTACAGACCCATGCTGAAACAGCAGCTTCTCATGTACAAAACTCATACCACTTCTTGGAAATGATCAAAGATCTACACGTGGAGCAAGAAGATCTGCTTGTAAGTTTTGACGTGGTTTCACTATTCACTCAAGTCCCGATAAAAGAGACCCTTGAAATCATCAAAAATAAATAAATAAATAAATAGGAAGGCGGAGCTTCGTTCCGGCGATACAGCTGCGATCTCAGGGCTCTGAGATCGCAGCCGATATTTTCGCCCCTGGTCGGTCCTAACGGACCTAAACCGTCCCGTAGAGACGGTGATCGTGAAGGGCATTGTTCCAGGATCCCAGAGATATCGCAAAATCTCTGGTTAGATCCGGAAGAAGCCCTTTTGCTGGCGGCGGAGAGGCAGCCTCCATAGCTGCTGAAGTCGGGACAGCTCCGGAAGGAAAGTGATTGAAGTGAAGTGTGTCGGCTGGGTGAGAAAAACTTTTTTGTGCTGTAAATTCGCTAAGGTTGGAAAGTTCATTCGATATAAAGAAGAAAGCTGTGAGTTTTTTTTTTTTTTGACTGAAATTGTTTTGAGCGGCGTTTTTTAAAGTGATGTCAAATTGAGGCTTGGCTTTTTTTTTTTCTTTTCTTTATACTTTTTGGGAAAGATTTTACTGTGACTTTGTAGATAACCGGATTGAATTTTCTTTTATATATATTTTTATGCTCCCTTTGATTTTTTAACTTTCTTTAGGATAGAGGCTCCCTTTGGCTATTTTTTCCTTTTTTTTTCTGTATATATTATTCCTTTTCTCTGGCGGGGGGGGAGAAAGAGCATTAAGAAACTTTGTAACACTGCCAACTAGAGGCTTGAAAGTATCTTTATTTGAATTGGAGAGAATTGCAAAAAGACCTCATCTCAAGGACTTTTTAACCTGATAAGATAGAGGGAGAGCACAGTAAAATATTATTGCAGGTGCTTTCCTGGACTGTTATCAACACTTGAGGTTTGGCTTTGAAGCTGCTGGAGAAGAGAGTCATAACAAGAGCCTTGGATAAATAACAAAGTGCAGTGTGTCTTCTTATATATACCCCATTCGCTAGCCTTTTTCTAAATTTTAATTTTAGTAATATTTTTATTTTTGCCTTTTACTTTAAAGGGAAAGCCTCAGAGTTTTTTCTTTTTTCTTCTTTATTTTTCTTTTTTTTTCTATTGGGACTTTTTTGCTTTTCATATTTATCTTTTTGGATTATTTTGTTGTTGTGGTTGATTTTTTTTTTTTTTTTTTTGGATTATTGAGATTTTTTAATTGGATTGAGGTGTGAAGAATCTGAAGGAACTTCTTGTTTTTTGTTTTTCTTTTTTCTCTTTTTGCTTTTTCCTTTTTCTTTGCTTTTAATCAATATTATTATTTTTGGATTTGTTTGTTTTTTCCTTTCTATTTTTTCCTTTTTTATGGTGGACTATCTCGTAATTGGGTTAGGGTCTAGAAGAACCTGAAGATCTTTCTTCTTCCTTTTTTTTTTGTTTCTTCTTTGGTTTCGTGTTTTTTACCATTGGAGTTCTCCATTTTGGATTATAATTGGCTGCTCTACCAGTTGGATTAAAAGTTAAGAAGAATTTGAAGTCTTGGAAATATTGAAATGAGCAAGAAACCAATACCATCTGGCATTTCTGCTTCTACCTCTGCTTCCCCACCAGCTGGAGGACAACGTTTAATTCAGACAATGTTGAAGCAAGATAAGGAACAAGAAAAAATAACTTTACAGTTACAGATGATTATGCAAGGAATCCAAGAACTCAAGACAAAATCAGATATCATTGAACAAAGAACAGGAAATATTGAACAAAGAACAGAAAATATTGAACAAAGAACAGAAAATATTGAACAAAGAATAGAGAAGACTAATGAAAAAGTGGAAAATATTAAACAGATGATGGTTAAGTATGAGGAGAGATTCCAAAAAATTGAGGAAGAAGGAAAACAAAGAGAGAAGAAGATTGGAAATATTGACAGCAGATTAACAGCGGTTGAACAAGAAAAAGGTGGGATGTTGAGGTGGGAGATGGAAAGGTCAGAATTTTACCTCAGATTTCAAAATATAGAGGAGGAAAAAGGAGAAAATTTGGCAGCAGTAATGATAGAAATTTTGGCAGATGCTTTGGAAATTACAGAGGAAAAGATAATGGATGGAATAGATGAGATATACTGAGTCTATACAAGATATGCGATGAGAAATAAATTACCCAGGGAAGTCCATATTAGATTTACCAAAAAATCCATTAAAACGCAAATATTACAAGTAGCAAGAGAGAAAATACTGAAATACAAGGGTAAAGAGGTTGTGGTTTTAAAACAAATACCTAGAAGAGTGAGAGAGATGAGAAGAGAATATCGATTTCTGACCAAAATACTATTGGAAAACGAAGTGAATTATAGATGGCTGATTCCAGAAGGATTAATGTTTACGTGGCAAGAGCAGAGACATAGAATTGACTCAATTGAGAAAGCAGAACTTTTTCATGCAGAATTTTTCGGAGGAAGAAGAGAGGAAGCAGAGAAAGAGGGTTCATTAATTGAGTTTCAAGATGAACAACTGGAGACTGAAAAAGAGAAAGGAGCAATAGGGGGACAGATTGATAACAAAGAACAGCGTGAAGTGAGATCCACGAGAGCTGTTAGACCTAAATATAAAGCATAATCATGGAGGAAAAAAAACTGATTACAATGAATATAAATGGACTTAATTCAGCTGTTAAAAGAAGGAAAACTTTTCATAAATTAGAGAAATTAAAATTTGATATAATTTGTTTACAAGAAGTTCACATTAAAAAACAACATGAACAATTGTTATTACAACCAAAATTAGGGAAAATATTTACCTCTTTGACTCAATGTAAGAAAAGAGGTGTGGTTTTATACATTAAAGAGGCTATTCCAGCAAAATTGATTTACTCGGATGAAGATGGAAGAGTATTAATGGTAGAAATAATGGATAATAATATAAAAATACTCTTGATTGCAATTTATGCTCCGAATGATAAACAAGAAGAATTTTATAAAAAGCTGCACATGAAAATAATTGGACTGGACTATGTTAATATAATTATGATGGGAGATTTTAATGGAATTGTGGACAATAAACTGGACTATATAGCAACAACAACAAAGCAAAATAGAAAGGCTCTCCCAAGGTCCTTTTTTAAAATGACAGATGAATTAACTTTAAAAGATATTTGGAGAGAAAGAAACGTTAAAGCTAAACAATATACTTTTTATTCAAATAGACATTTATCATGGTCCAGATTAGATATGATTTGGATCTCAACAGAACTAATATCTAATATTAAAGAAACAAGCATTGAAACAAGTACCTGGGCAGATCATAGCCCAATGACAATTAAATGGAAGGGACAAAAAAAAAGATCGAGATGGACATTAAATAATACTATTTTAAAGGAGAAAGATTTTACACAATGGATGGAGAAGGAATTGGCTTTTTTCTTCAGAGAAAATAAAAAAGAAGATACTTCAACGCAAAATGTGTGGGACACTATGAAGGCATACGCTAGAGGTTTGATAATAGATTATACAAGAAAAAAGAATATTAGGAAAAGGCAAGCTTCTAAGGCCTTGGAAAATGAGTATAAAACTCTTGAAAAAGAATTACAGAAAATGCCACAGAAAAAGGATATTAAATTGAAGCTGGATGTAATCAAACATAAAATGGAATTAATAGAGAAAGAAGAACTGGCACAGAAAATTAGAAACTCTAAACAGAATTATTTTGAAGATGCAAATAAACCAGGTAGATGGCTAGCATATAAATTGAGAAAAGAGAAGGAATCAAGAAAAATATTGAAGTTAATAGATGAACAAGGCCAAGTTTGTTATGGGAATAAGGAGAAAAAAGAAATTATTCGAGATTTTTATGGGCAACTATATAAACAAGAGAATATTGATGAAGAAAAAGTCAAACAGTATTTACAGGAAGCTAATTTACCAAAGATACCTAAAGAGACTGAAGAAATGCTAGAAAGCAATATAACAATGATGGAACTAAATGAAGCATTTAAGAGACAAAATAATGGGAAAGCTCCGGGCCCAGATGGGCTTCCAGTAGAATTTTATAAAACATTTCAAGAATTATTGAGCATCCCATTGTTAGAAGTTATGAATGAAGTTATGCTAAAAAAGATGATACCTAAAACATGGTCAGAGCCTTATATTACACTTATACCAAAGGAAGAGACTGACCCATTGCAAATTAAGAATTATAGACCTATTTCTTTATTGAATGCAGACTATAAAATCTTTGCTTCAATCTTAGCAGAAAGACTTAAAAAATATTTAAATAATTTTATTCACTCAGATCAAAATGGATTTCTGCCAAAGAGACAAATTAGAGACAATATGAGAGTAATTTTGGACACTTTGGAATATTATGAGGCTCATCCTGAAAAGCAAATGGCTTTGATATTCCTAGATGCTCAAAAAGCATTTGACAATGTGAACTGGAGATTTATGTTATTATTATTGGAGCAGATGGGTTTTGCTAAAAAATTTATTCAAGCAATAGAAGCTATAAAAAATAAACAGACAGCAAAGGTAATGATGGAGGGGGAACTTACAGATTTTATTAATATAAGGAAAGGCACAAGACAAGGATGCCCCCTATCTCCTTTGCTATTTGTGTTGACCTTGGAAGTGTTGAATAGAAATATTAGGGAAGATAAAAGCATAAAAGGAATGAAAATTAAGAAGGAAGAATTTAAGCTACAAGCTTTTGCTGATGATTTAGCTTTTATTTTGGAAGATCCGATTGAAACAGCTCCAAAGTTACTGGAAAGGATAGAGTCATATGGAGAGGTGGCTGGTTTGAAAATAAATAAAGATAAAACAAAGATTTTGACAAAGAATATGTTATTGAGACAGAGAGAAGAATTGGCAGATCTTTTGAAAATTCAAGTTACAAATAAGGTTAAGTATTTGGGGATATATTTGACAACAAGATGTAGCACATTAAAGGAGAATAATTATATTAAACTTAAACAACAGATAACTATAGATTTGAAGAAATGGGAAAACTTGCAATTGTCATTAATAGGGAGAATTTCAACAATTAAGATGAATATCTTACCTAGAATTTTATTTTTGTTTCAAACAATACCAATTAGGCTTGGAAAAGACTATTTTGAAGATTTAAATAAAATTATGTTGAAGTTTATATGGCAAGGTAAAAAAGCGAGAATAAAGCTAAAGCTTTTGCAAGATGCTAGAATTAGAGGAGGTTTTGGTCTGCCTAATTGGGAATTGTATTATCAAGCTGCAAGTTTGATGTGGGTCAAAGAATGGATAACATTAAGGAAACATAGGTTGTTGACATTAGAAGGACATGACTTGCTGTTGGGTTGGCATGCTTTTTTATGGTATAAGGGAACTAAAACACAGGGTTATTTTAGAAGACATTATGTACGGGAGTCTTTGTGGTTAAATTGGGAGAAGATAAAAAGACAATGTTATTTGAAAATTCCAGTCTGGTTATCGACCATTGAAGCATTTTCCTATCCTATAATTTACAAGAAGGAACAAACAGTTAGATATGGGGAACTTTTGGATGAAAAGGGTGAACTTAAATCGATCCAAAACTTAGAGGAACAAGGTATAAGGATGAATTGGTTTTCATATGCACAAATACACTCAAGGTATGATGAAGATTCTAAAACGGAGGGATTTTATGATAAACAGACTGATTTAGATAAGATCTTGATGGGTACTGATGAGAAGGTGATTAAAAAATTATATGGTTATTTACTGGGAATGAAATTAGAGGAAGAACAAGTCAAAGAAACTATGATTGTTTGGGGGAAGAATTTTGGATATGGGATTGATTTGGAGAAATGGCAGAAATTGTGGTCTCAAAATTATAAAATGACAATGTCAACAGCATATAAAGAAAACTTGTATAAGATGTTTTACAGGTGGCACTTTCCTCCGACAAGAATAGCAAGAATGTTTAAGAACAAATCTGAAAAATGTTGGAAATGTCATCAGATACCCGGCTCGTATTACCATATGTGGTGGACTTGTGAGGATGCTAGAAAATATTGGACTATAATTCGCATGTGGTTGGAAAAAATGACAAAGAAACATATAGATTTGAAACCAGAGATCTTCTTATTGGGAATTTTACCTGATATATATAGTAAAGATTTGAAATACCTGATTGTAAATGTATTAACAGCGGCCAGGATTGTATTTGCTAAAAATTGGAAGAATGAGAAAATACCATTACAGGAAGAAATTATTAAGAAAATATTGGAATGTGCTGAGATGAGCAGATTGACATTTGAAATTAGAGAGCAAGAGGATAAACAATTTTACGAAATTTGGGATCTTTTTTATAAATGGCTAGATGATAAAATACGATAATAGAATATTTAGAATGCTAGAGAGTAAGGATTATCTTTATTTTGTCATTATTTTGCTATTTGCTATTATATTTATAAAGGATTTTTTAGGATTGATTTGATATGATTAGATAATTTGTTATAGAGTAAACTGGTTTAAAGTATTGTTAGCTCATTATGCATAAATGATTAAAAATATAGTCAAAAATTTCTTTTTTTAGTGATATTAGGATATATAATTTTGGATTGACAATATGAGTTGTTATGTAACATAATTGTAATTGAGACTACAGAATGAATGCACAAAAATGATGAACCAACTGACACACTGGATGTACATATAAGATTTGATGTTTTTATGTTTTGTTTGTCTTGTTTGTTTGTAGAAAATTAATAAAAACTTTTTCAAAAAAAAAAAATATAGTCAAAATCTTCTTTTTTTAGTGATATTAGGATATATAAGTTTGGACTGACAATATGAGTTGTTATGTAACATAATTGTAATTGAGACTACAGAATGAATGCACAAAAATGATGAACCAACTGACACACTGGATGTACATATAAGAGTTGATGTTTTTATGTTTTGTCTGTCTTGTTTGTTTGTAGAAAATTAATAAAAACTTTTTTTTTTTAAAAAAAATAAATACCAACCAGCTAAACACCTCATGGAACTAACAGAACACTGCTTAACCAACACATATTTCATATACAAAGGACAAAGATACAAACAAATTGAAGGAGCCCCCATGGGATTACCACTGTCACCTGTCATTGCAAACCTGTTCATGGAAGAATTCGAATCCAGAGCCCTGGTCAATGCCATCCTCAAACCCAAACTATGGTTAAGATATATCGATGACACATTCGTGATTTGGCCCCATGGACAAGAAAACCTAAACAATTTCCTAACACACCTAAACAGCGCACACCCCAAAATCAACTTCACCATGGAAACAGAAACAAACAAACAACTACCATTCCTAGATGTACTAATCTACAAAAAAACAGATGGCACACTAGGACACATCATATATCAGAAGAAAACACAACAGCTACCTCAACGCCCAATCCCACCACCACCCAGCACAGATAAACTCCATGGCTAAAACACTAATTACTAGAACCAAATGCCTGGCAGATAAGACACACATTAAGACTGAACTATGCACCCTGACTAAAATATTGACAGCCAACGGCTTCCACAAAAGCAAAATCACCAACTTGATCCACAAAAACACACTGAGACATAATAGAGACCCAGAAGATGAACAGACCCATGGAACAGCTGTCCTGCCCTACATAAGAGGCACTACAGACAAAATTAGTAAGATACTATACAGACACCACATCAAGACTGCCTTCAAAACAGACAGAAAAATAGCAGCCATCCTCAGGAACCCCAAAGACAAAATTGACCTGGAAAACCAAGGCATATATGAAGTCCCCTGTGCATCATGCCCGGCCACATACATTGGACAGACCAATAGAAGAATAAGCACCCGCCTGGATGAACACAAAAATGCAGTCAAAAAGCTGGAACACACTTCCTCACTAGTCCAACACATGGAAGCCACAGGTCATAACATCAACTTCAATGGCACCAAAACCCTAGCCACTATAGAAAATCCCAGCCACAGAATCATCAGAGAAGCCATAGAGATTGAAAAAAGACCAGAAAGCATGAACAGAAGAGATGATTCCACCAGGCTGTCAATCATTTGGAAGCCTGCACTCACAAACAAAAAAATCTCCGCACCACAAGCCAGGCAAACACCTGGGCACAAACAGATCCCCCCTGATACCTCCAGCTCAAACACACCCCAACCAGGCACCCAGATGAAACCCAGCTTCCTAACTAATGATAGCCGTCCATTTACCCGAAGCCAAGCTGCACTAAAGACCTCCAATAAAATAACACAATGCTGCCAGCCAATCAAGATACAAAAAGAGCCAAAAAAAACCAGACAGAAGATATTAGAAGCAGAACACAGCAAACTCCAGGACCAATAAACACAGACTAAGACTCTCAACCAATCAGGATGAAGAAAAAACCATTCCGTCACAGCAATAGGCAGCCCCAAATTTAAATCTGAAACCACTGTAAAAGTCTAACTCACAGACGAACACTATACAGAAGCCTGATGATGGCAGAAGAGATTCTGCTGAAACGTTGCTACAACTTTAAAAGCACCACTACTATTACGTGGGAAAATACCTGAACAAAGCTGAATGCCATATATATATATATATGGCATTCAGCTTTGTTCAAGTATTTTCCCACGTCATTGTAGTTGTGCTTTTAAAGTTGTAGCAACGTTTCAGCAGAATCTCATCTGCCATCATCAGGCTTCTGTAGCAGATGATGGCAGGTGAGATTCTGCTGAAACGTTGCTACAACTTTAAAAGCACAACTAAAATGACGTGGGAAAATACCTGAACAAAGCTGAATGCCATACATGTAAGTACCCGTGAAAACTTAAGAAATATATAAACTTAAATATATTTGTGTCTGTGTGTGTGTGTGTGGTGTTCAGCTTTGTATATATGTGTGTGTGTGTGTATGTATACATACATATACATATATACATATACATATATACATATTTTCTTAAACTCAAATATTCTGAACTTTTTAGTACAAATTGCTAAAGCTATACTTTAAATCAAAGAATAGAAAGCTATTACCTGAAGTGTAAGATAATCAGCTAAAATCTGAATAGGATGATCAAAATCAGACAACCCATTTATCACTGGAATTACGGCTTCTTCTGCCAGTGTGATTAGGTCACAATGTTTATATAATCTGGCCAGGATTGCATCTGTCATGGTTGACAGTATCCTATAGAAAACAAAATATAAAGCTTTTGCAACATATCAATGCAATAATTATCTTTCCCAATTTTTCTCCTACCTGAATAATTTTAATCATTTTATACACTTTAAAATATGTAGCACTACATGTCTATGTGCTAGTTATGTTGCAGGGGATGCATGCAGATATACAATATCAATGTAATATGGAAAAGCAGGCAAATGGCTCAGTTCACACATAATATTAACTTATTATTTTGTCATTATTGAATAAAGTTAAATTAGTTGACTTCAACCATAAAATATATTGTAACTGCTGAATGTCTATATCATATTTATTCAAAATAAGCAATAACATTATTTAGAGAGGGGTGTATGAACTTAACTATTGAAACTAAAATATATATAATTTTAAAATATGCAAAAAAAGTCTTTAGATCCTTAAACTCCAATTATATATGTACCTACACACATAAACACACACACAATTTAGGAACATGAAGAATCTAAATAATATTTAATTCTAGGTTACATAACTTGATGGATTTGGTCTGTGAAGAACATGTTTGGACAGTGATATTTTTGATAAATGCAGAAGATTGTCTACATAAGTTGTGGTTTTATTAATATTACATTGTGATGCTATTTAAAAATTTTCCTGGAGACTGTCCTGGAGAAGTTTTGTTTTTGATACTAAACTACATTGTTACTGGATTTTTTAGTTCCAATCTTATCAAAATAAATAAAAAAACTTAAAATCTTCATTAAAAGAGCTTTTCTTATCGACAACCTTCATCATTCAATATCATGTGTTTCTGAGTAAAAGTTGTGACTTTGTATCACACAATAATCTCCACCTGCTTCAAAATAAGTAGACATTATTTTTCAGACACAGAATTCTACAAAAAGGTGCAATATCCACACAGGTAAGTTTATTCCTTGGGTTTTTTGTTTTTTTTTTGGCTGTTAAGACTTTTTATACAGCATTATGAACAATATTGGCAATACAGCAACCTCTATCCTACCTTCCTCCTTGTGTATATTTTAGGAAGAATGCCATTTCAAATGTACAGTTTTAATATTGTTACCATGTTTCTCCAACAATACACCCCCCCAATAGGAAGACCCAGCATGTTTTCTAGGCATAAAATGAAATTCAGCCCCTCCCCCCAAATTTAGGCCTAGTTTAAAACATGTGAAATTGGGGGGGAAGGCAGGGGGAACTTGCCATTAGGAGTGCCCCGCGGGCAGCTATGCCTCGCCATCAGCCACTCCTAACAGCCGATCATGGCAGAGTGTGGAGGGCTCCCTACCCCCGTCAAGCGCCTTTGCTGCAGACTCGGGTCAGCAGGTGGGCAGCGTTGGCGTGGATGTCCACTGGCAGCATTTCAACCACTTCTCAGGCCTCTGTAGCTTCCATGGTTCCCACCAGTGCTCGCGTCTCTCTCGCCAGTGCCGTCTCCAACAACAGCATCTGAGTTGCTCCCGCTTTTCGCCCATCCCTGTAACAACAGGAAAAAATCTCTGCTGCTGCTACCCTTGGTGTTCCAGCCTCAGGCTCTGCAAGTTTTCAAAAGTCCCAGTGCGCAGCCCGTTCCTGCATTCCAAGCACGCCCAGGCTGAACTGCAGCTGCCCTCTCTCACCAGCGCCATCTCCAAGAACAGCGGCAGCAGCACCAGGAACTGTGGAAATTACGGAGGTGGCTCCCCCACCTGAGAAATGGCTGAAACGCTTCCATGGTTCCTGGCGCTGCTGCTGCTGTTGTTGGAGATGGTGCTGGTGAGAGAGGGACAGCTGCAGCTCAGCCTGGGCGTGCTTGGAATGCAGGAGCGGGCTGCGCACTGGGATTTTTGGAAACTTGCAGAGCCCGAGGCTGGAGCACCAAGGGTAGCAGCAGCAGAGATGCTTGCTCGGTTCTTCTCACGCCCATCCAGCCGCTCAGGATTAAACCAAAATGCAGTGCGCAGTGCTCCTAGGTACCTTGAAATCTTTTTTTCCCCTGTTGTTACGGGGATGAGGGAAAAGCGGGAGCAACTCAGATGCTGTTGTTGGAGACAGCACTGGCAGGAGAGGCACCAGCACCGGTGGGAACCATGGAAGCTACAGAGGCCTAAGAAGCAGCTGAAATGCTGCCAGCGGACATCCCCACTGCCCACCTGCTGACCCAGGTTTGCAGCAAAGGCGCTTGGCGGGGGTAGGGAGTCCACTATGCTCTGTCATGATTGGCCATTGGGAGTGGCTGGGAGCGAGGCATAGCTGCCTACGGGGTGTCCTAGCTGAGGGTGCACGGGGGGGGGAGAAATTAATTCCCCCCCGAAAAGATGTCCTAGCCATTTTTTCGGGGCTCGAAAAAAAAAAAAAAGACGTGGCCTTATTATATGAGAAACACAGTAGATTCAAGCCAGTCAAATGCTCTTGAAGCATCAGGGTTTTTTCCTTCAATTTTTTTTGGATGAAAAAACATCTGATCTTTGAATAAAACTCATTGAATTTTAATATTTATATTACCTAAAAATGCAAAGAAAATAAAGAATGACTGAATATTCTACAAACCGTGCTGTGTCAGAGATGCTTTCATTGATACCCAGATGTATATCTTGTAATGTAAGGAAACACGGATGTCCTCCAAGAAGTTCAAATCCTAAAATAAATAAATGATCAAACAGACAAATAATAGCATTTGCTATGCATTTCGATAATCCAGCAATGTCTACACTACAGAAATTCTTCTGTACAATGAGTCTGTTCTGCTTGAAAGATGTAATAACAAGCACAATTACTGTCCAAAGACTGCAGAGCTTCTCCAAAAAATTTAAACCAATCTATGGAAACAAAATCCAATTCCCATGTGGAATTTCAGTAGCAACAAAACTTTGTTTTTTAAAAGAAGCAATCTATAAAAGTATAACTATGCACAAACTCTAGCATTGTGCAGCAATCCAGATTTAAAGAAAAAAGCGTGATTTAGAATTCTTGTCGGAATGTACATAGCACCACCTTCAATAGAATGCACTTTCTGCAGTGAAAATACATATTTGCATGTTACATACAAATGGGAGATGGAAATTGTGGAACAATATAATCAGTTCCCTAAAGATTGCTCAATTCTGATTAGAATGTGGACTTTCCTAATCAGAGGTGGTATTCAGCAGGTTCTGACCAGTTCTGGAGAACTGGTAGTGGAAATTTTGAGTAGTTTGGAGAACTGGCAAATATCACCTCTGACTGGAGAGTTTACAGTATCCTTCCCCTGCCCTGCCCACCAAGCCATGCCCACAGAACTGGTAGTAAAAAAAAAAATTGAATCCCATCACTGTTCCTAATCTCATGTCATCATCCTGACTCTATTCATTTTCCTCCTTCTGTTCCCTTGACAATAGTATACTGAAGTGTGTGTTCTTTAAGAAGGTGTCAAGATTTGCTTTAATCCCACCATAAGATGGCAGCACAGCCATTGCCATATGTCCTACAAAGCAGTGAAAGGAGTAAGAGATAAATTTATTAGGAGTAGTGCTCAACATGTGATAGCCATGTATTTATTATAATTCCTAAAATACTTCCAATAATAAGGGTGCAGAGAATAAGAAGACATTCTATGTAAATCAATGCTTCAAACAGACTTTGTTATTCTTTTTTTTTTTTTGAAACAAATTTTATTAATTTTAAAGATAAAACAACACATCATTAACCATTAAATACATAAACACATAAAACCTCTTAATATTGTAAATCCTTACAAGTCAAACAAAACAATATTTTTATACAACATAATTCCAATTTATCCCATCCCCATATGGACTTTGTTATTCTTGGTATCTATTAATTCTATTTTGTAAAATAAAAAAAAACTTATTCTTTTTCTAGGGATAAAGGATAAGATAGACATTCTAAATCTTTTGTTAAATACCATTTTTTTTCTCCTCAAAAATACATTCTTCTGAAATATATTGCCAGAGTTCCCTTAATTGATGTTCTCCAGGTCTAACTAGACTACAGTGCTTATGACTTCCATGCCATTTGGTAGTGATGGTAGCTGAACTCCAAGAATGTTTTGGAAGAAACTAGCATAGAACTACAAATACCCACTTCAATACATATGACCATTTATTTAATGGCTGCAGGGGTGCTTCAACTTCCTCCATCTATGGCCTTTTGGGTCCTTGCAATCTGTGGCCCCTGCTGCTCCAGTTAACGTTCACCAGTCTTCTTGCTCCCATTGCTTACTAAGAATTCCTGCCCTGCCAGCTACATGAGCTTTTCTTCCCCAGGTTGCACATGGCAGTTTCTTAGTAAGTCCTGGGGAAGAAGGTCTCATGTGGCCAGCAGCTGTTTCACAAATTGCCAGTGCAAGCATACCTTATGAGCAATAGGAGCAAGAAGATGGTGAAGATCAACTGTGGTGGAGGAGCACAGGGAGGCAAGGGCGGTTGTGGCTGGGACTAGGCTGGGGCTTCCCAGTTTGGCTGCAGCCTCACATAACATGTGCTTCTGGACCAGGGCTGGAGCAACTGAGGCTTCCAAGTGTGGTTTTGGCTTTGTGCTGTGGGTCAGGGGCTTCTTGCAGCCCCAAAGCCTTGGCATTTGTTAGGAATGTAAGTCACCTAACAGTTATTTGGGTTGGAAATATATAAACTAGGATAGACATTTTAATACTATGTCTTTAAGAACATGCTAAAACTGTAATTGGGTGTGGTTCCACAAATGGCCATAAGATGAAGCCAGAAACCTGGATTGTTTAGTCTCAGGAATGTGTGATTAGTTTCAGTGAGTCTCTATTTCTTCTGTTGGAGAGAGTTGCCGTTCCTCCTAATGACTGTTACTAATCGTTGATGTAAGTCTGTTACTGAACTGTTTTTGATACTGGACTTTGATATTTGGATTATCTCTGAACTGAACACTGACTGATTTACTTGTGAATGACTTGGACTGCTTATCTTGGACTGTGCTTAAACGCTTATTGGAAGTAAAAACCTACATTAACTGTATAGTGTATCTGTGTGCTGTGTGTGTGTTATTCTTCACTTCTCTCACTACATCTCCCTGTATGCGCTCAATCTCCTAATGGGCAATTACCTCAACAGCATTCCAAGAAACCCCTGAGCTGCAGAATGTTTATACAGCTCCAGAGCTTTGCAGGGTGACCAAAAAAACAGATGGGGGGGGGGAATAGGTGGGGAGAATTGAAGGGAAGCCAGTTCCTTACCTTGGAACAACCAATGTTTGGAGCTAGGAGTAACCAATTTCAAATGACTTGATTTGGGATGGGTCTCAGTCTGGTGGAGACTGACTCTGAGGGAGAGGAGGAACAGCCAAAAGGGAGTGGAAGTGTGGCTTCGGAGGTTGTGGAGGAGGCTGGGGAAGGTCAGAGGTCTACTGGGCAGTCAGAGGAGGACCCAGGCCCATCCTCTCTCCATCCTAGGGCACGCAAGCAAGAGAGGATAAGGGAGAAATGTGGTCTTCTGGGGAGGAGAGGACCTTGATCCTCTTCATGGACTGCAGCTGTGACAACTGGATAAGAGGACAGACATGCGTATGGGCAAGTGCTGGAAACAAAGCATGGAAATATCTCTAGTTTATTGTTTCTCTCTGAGCTTGGTGTCCTCCCCAGTATGTGTTCTGATATCTGTGGATGTCTTCCAGCCCTTATCTTGCCTGGTTTGTCTTGTTTTTCACTCTTTGTAATTTAAACAGCATTTCCTCCTTCTTTGCTTGTGTGGGAGTTTTTTTTATCTTCAATCAAGGATATTTGGAGCTTGGAAGCAAAGTGAAGGAATAAAAGGGCTTCACCTGTTTTTTGAGACTGTGTTTATTTTGTATCCCACCCTGGGTCATCACATTTTGTTTCCAGCCACTCCTTCAATTTGCTTCTGTTTTTCATGGGGTGACCATGGATCAGCTCAGAGCAGACAATGCCCAGTTAAGCCAGCTCTTTTGACTGTGCAGATTGCTCAGATGCAAGCTGTCTGGCCACACCGCAAATGCCCATTAGTGGTGCCAGATAAATTTGATGGATCACTGGCCCAATTTCCAGCATTTTTTGGGCAATGCCAGCTTTATATGAGCCTTCGGCCAGAGGACTTCCCCACTGATTGGGATAAGGTGTGGATTTTGATTAGTTTGTTGTCAGGCCCTGCAGCACATTGGGTGATGCCTCTGTTGACCCAGCCCAACAAGTTGTTGGACAATTATGCTGAGTTTTGCCGTCAGTTCAAGGCCATGTTTGACAACCCTGTTCGGGCCCAAACAGTAAACAAGTGATTGAGAGAATTGAAGCAGGGACATGGCTCACTCATGGATTATATTGATAGCTTTCAGGTGGTTACCCAGGACTTACAATGGAATGAAGCAGCACTAATAGACCAGTTCCAGGAGGGTTTATCATCAGAGCTCCTGGACGAGTTGACGTGCACTGAATGCCCTCGCACCCTGCAGGAGCTCATGCATCTGTATCTTTATATCAATGCTAGGCTTCAGCAACGACAGGTGCAACAATGGATGGAGACTGCATCCATTCCCAGCAAGATGGTGCCCCTGGTGGAAGTGCCTCTGGATGAGCCCATGCAGTTGGGAGCTGCTTGCCCCCGCCTGATCCAAGTGGGAAAGGAAAGGCGTCATCGTGATGGTTTATGCCTCTATTGTGGCAATCGAGGCCATTTTGCAGCCAAGTGTCCTTCTAAGACACCTAAAGCAGTGACAGCAGTGGTGGGAAACAAGCATTGCCTGTCCTATGGGGGTCTGTATGTCGGGTTCCAATGTCCTCAGGCCTGCTATCTTCACCATCTTCATCATCTTCACCATCCTTGTCATCTTTGACATCTTCAACATCCTCACCATCTCCATCCCAGTCATTCTTGGTGAAGCATCTTGTGCTGACTGTTTTGTGTGTTTGTGCCTGGTCAGAGGGTGGTAGAAATCCAGACCCTGGTGGACTCAGGGGCCACAGCCAATTTCATGGACGCTCATTTTGTTGAGCAGTGGTCAATTCCCCAGCAGCAGGTGTGCCCGCCAGTATTGATGGAAACGATTGATGGTTGGCCCCTTCATTTGGGACCTATAATTGCTGCAACTAAACCCCTGCACATGCGTATTGGACAGCATGTGGAAGAAGCCATGTTCTATGTTGCCGCAGTATCTCATTTTCCAGTGGTGCTGGGTTTGGAGTGATTACAAGCCCATGATCCATAGATCATCTGGTCATCTGGAACTGTGCAGTTTCTTGGCAAAAAGTGTGCCACTCACTGCTTGCACTCCTGTGCAGGGAGTGTGGCTACACCCATGGACTTGGATCTACCTGTGGAGTTGGTGGACTTTGCTGATGTGTTTGGAGAGAAGGAAGTGGATCAGTCGCCTATGCATCGGTCATATGACTGTCCAATTGACTTGTTGCCTGATGCAAAATTGCCGGTGGGTCAGATATACTCCCTGTCAGAACTGGAGCTGGCTGCGTTGCGGGACTTTATTGAAAAGAACCTCTGGAAAGGGTTTATCCAGCCTTCTACCTCCCCATTGGCTGAACTGGTGCTTTTAGTTAAAATGAAATTGGGTGAGTTATGCCTGTGCTGTGATTACCACAAGTTGAATGCAATCACAGTATGGAATCGGTACCCGCTTCCCCTCATCCCTGAACTGATTGAGCAGCTTCGTCAAGCTAAAATCTTTACAAAGTGGGACTTGTGTGGGGCCTACAACCTGGTTTGCATTCATGCAGGTGATGAATGGAAGATGGCTTTCCGAACAAGGTATGGTCATTTTGAGTATACCATGATGCCTTTTGGATTAACCAATGCTCCAGCTGTGTTCATGTATTTCATGCACAACATCTTCCATGATTTATTGGATCAGTTCATGGTTATTTATCTAGATGACATTTTTATTTACTCGGCCTCCCTGAAGGAACACTGACAACATGTGCAGCTGGTGTTGCAATGCTTGCATGATAACCACCTGTTCGCTAAGCGCGAGAAGTGTCAGCTGCACAAACCATGATTGACTTTTCTATCAATGTATTTTTCCTGCCGGGGTGGAAATGGACCTGGAAAAAGTCAAGTCGTTACAGGTGTGGGAACCTCCACAGCAGGTCAAGGATGTGCAGCGATTGTGGGGATTCACAAACTACTACTGCACATTTATTCCCCACTTTGTTGCCTTGATTGCTCCCCTTTCTAATCTGCTCAAGAAAGGGGAGAAGTTCCATTGGGGTGCTGAGGAGCAGTCAGCTTTCAATGCAGACCAACCTTCAGTCTTGCTTCTGAGTCTATCCTCCAGCCATTTGTGGTGGAAATGGATGCTTCTGATGTGGCTGTTGATGCGGTGCTCTTCCAGGCTTACGCCCCCACATGTACCTTGTTCTCTTGCGCTTATTATTTACAGAAGTTGTCGGCTCCAGAGCACAACTATACGATATGGGACAAGGAGCTATTGGCAGTTAAGGTTGCTTTTAAGACATGGCAGCACCACCTGGAGTGGGCTCATCACCAGATCGAAATTCAGATGGATCATCGCAATTTGGAACACCTACATACAGCTTGGATATTGAACCAGCTTCAGGTGAGATGGTCATTTTTTGCCCAATTTGATTTCCAGGTAACCTATGTTCCAAATGGGTGGAATCAATCTGCTGACTCACTATGCCGGAAGCCCATGTATACCCAAAGGGAGGACAAATTTTTCCCCCAGGCAGTGATTCCGTTGAAGCGGTGTGCAGCCACTGAGGAACCTGTGGACCTTTGAGTTAGGATTCAGGAGGCACAGCAGCAGGACCCATTTATGACAGCTCGATGTCAAGAATTGGATGGGAATGGGAGACAAGAAACTCATTGGGCATATATTGGGGACCTGTTGCAGTTCCATGATCACATTTACATGCCTGGAGGTCCTCTTCATGGCCTTATCCTACGTCAATGTCATGATAGTCCGGCAGTGGGACACTTTGGGGTGTTCAAAATGCTGCACCTCATTTCTAGGACATTTTAGTTGCCAAGACTTAAGCATGACATGTTGGGATATGTGGCTTCCTGTGGGATATGTCGACAGGCCAAGTATGCTCCTGATGCACCCCCTGGTCTCTTGCAGCCATTACCCACACCAGAAAGACCTTTGGGGGCAGTCTGATTGGACTTCATCACTGAGTTGCCACAATCGAAGGGTGCTACAAACATTTTGGTGGTGATGGATATGTTGACTAAAATGGGTCACTTTATTCCATGTGCGGGTCTTTCATAGGCCAAAATAACAGCTCAATTGTTTATCTCCCATGTTTTCCAGTTGCATGGATTACCAGACCACATGGTATCAGATCAGGGGATACAATTTACAGCACGCTTCTGGCAGACCCTACTTGTAGAACTACAGGTTCAGGCGTGTCTGTCATCTACCTATCACCCTGAAACTGATGGGGAGACAGAGAGAGTGAAAGCTATTTTGGACAGTACCTCTGCTGTTTCAGCAACACCCAACAAGACAATTGGGTGGAGGTGCTGTCAGTGGCAGAATTCGCTTACAACAATACTCAACATGCATTCACCCATGTATCCCCGTTCTTTGCCAGCTACTGTTTTCATCCATGACTATTTTCTTTGTTCCTGTCTGACTCCCCAGTTCCGGCAGTGGATATGTTCTTGCAAGAATTAAAAGCCGTGCACCACATGATCCGAGACCAACTGGAGAGAGCCAAGGAGGACTACAAATGCTTTGCAGACCAACATCATCATGAGGTTCTGCCTTTAGCAATAGGTGATTGGGTTTGGCTCTATACCCAGTACTTACTGACAACGCAGCCATCAAAAAAGCTTGATTACTGTTGTTTGGGACCTTTTCTGGTTGAGGCGGTGATCAATCCTGTGGCATTTCACCTCTCCCTGCCATGGACCATGCATATCTATCCTGTCTTTCATCGCTCCCTGTTAGTCCCAGTATCAGCCGACAGCCCACATAAACCAGCTCTACCACTGCCAGGCCCAGTAGCCCCTCAGGGAGAGCTGGAGTACAAACTGGACAGCATCAGAGATTCACTCCAGTTGCAGGGCTGATTTCAGTATTTGGTGGAATGGAAAGGTTATGGACCGGAGGACTTCACCTGGGTCGATGCCACTGATGTTCATGCTCCTTGTTTGGTCTACCAGTTCCATGCTCGGTTTCCTCAACGTCCCCATCTGCCTGGTTTTGGGGGAGGGGGGCCCTGTGGGGGGGATAGTGTCTGGTGGAGACTGACTCTGAGGGAGAGGAGGAACAGCCAAAAGGGTGTGGAAGTGTGGCTTCAGAGGTTATGGAGGAAGCTGGAAAAGGGCAGAGACCGGTTAAACAGTCAGAGGAGGACCCAAGCCTATCCCCTCTCAATCCTAGGGCATGCAGGGAAGAGAGGATAAGGAAGAGACGTGGTCTACTGGGGAGAAGAGGACCTTGATCCTCTTCATGGACTGCAGCTGTGACAACTGGATAAGAGGACAGACATGTGTATGGGCGAGTGCTGGAAACAAAGCGTGAAAATATCTCTAGTTTATTGTTCTTCTCTGAGTTTGGCATTCTTCCCATTGTGTGTTCTGATATCTGTGGATGTCTTCCTGCCCTTATCTTGCCTGGTTTGTGTTTTTTTTTATTCTTTATAATTTAAATGGCATTCTCTCCTTCTTGTAACTGCTTGTGTGGGAGTTTGTTGTCTCCAGTCAAGATATTTGGAGCTTGGAAGCAAAATGAAGGAATAAAAGGGGCTTCACCTGTTTTTTGTGACTGTATTTATTTTGTATCCCACCCTGGGTCATGGAATTTGTTCAACAACAGCACAAGGAATGTTGGGATTGTCAGTGGTAAGCAATGCAGTGATGTGATCTCTCACTTTATGACCACATTGCTTAGCGATGGAAATTCCAGTCCCAATTTTGGTTATAAGATAAAGACTACCGGTATCTGTATACTATATTTTATTATTGGTATCACAGTCACAATATTATGTGCAGATTTAGATAGCTGAATAATCTTTGTATGTCCCTTAAACATTAGGATGGTTATGTAGGTATACTGTAGGTATTTTGTAATTACTTTGGTTAAATTCGGAGTGGTTTGAAAGAATCCCTTCTGTTACAAATTCTGTTTTACTTGTAATGGTAACAAATCATAACTCTAAACAACTAATTGTGAGATAAATAATGACAATCCGTATTTTTAAACAATATTGGTCTTTCCTTAAGACTTTAAATACAGTATATTGTAATGTCAGCAGTTAAATGTTATGCAGTCCATAAAAGAAAATGTATGTATAGCCATAATATTTTAGTTTATATTTACCTGTTTCTGTAGATAATCTAGTTCTTGTGCTTCTTTTCTCAAAAATCATGGCTAAAGATTTGCCTTGTAATAAAGGTAAATACTGAAATACAAGAAAGAAAAAGGTGGTATATATCACACACTGAAATGTACAATAATTATTTTGAATCAAATTAGCTTATAATGTTTTGGTGTTGAATTGTTTTTAGATGAAGGATGGGATTTTTTCTTTTTTAAATGATACAACTATTCCTTTTCAGTAGGAAAGGATTTTCTGATCCTGCCTGAAGAAAACTGGGAGTTGTGGTTCCAAACTAACTGGAGGATTGAGACTACCCTCCTTCATTTAAGGGCATAATATAATGCAAAGCAGAAACAAAATGTTACACATTTTACTTTCAAATAAAATTTCAATAAGTGATATTTATTCCCAAGGACTTTAGCTTAAATATATTAGTCATAACACACTAAATACAGATTATGATGAGCGTGTTATTTTGACAGACAAGCTAAAGTATTTTTAAAACTCTGCTAATTTCTGAAGTACAATGAATATCTATAGTTACAGAATAATACAAGAATCCATATGGGAAGAAAGGTATAAAGAAATGAGAGCAAAAGTATTCATATTACCTCTTTTTTGTATTTGATTCTGTTTTTCAAATCTGATGCTACCCAAAGCAAATATTTGATTTCTTCGGGTGTATAGTTTTGTAGGGTTAAGAGGTCTTGACCTTTTAACTTAGTGGAAGTTTCAATAGGTTGCCTGTGTCTAGAACTATTGGAGGGGTGGGGGAGACAACAATATTTATAATTAAGAACTTGCTTTTCACAATTAATCAGTATTAAGTGATCATTTATGTTCCCTGCGATTGATTATTCATTTCTCTATAGTCCCAAACAGGATTATGTAAATGTGCATGATCACATTTATTCTTCAGTTCCTTTTACTTGTGCTCCAAGTGCTCTTTACCTGCTTAATTTCCTGAATCACCTCAAGAGATAAAGGAGACTTCTGAGATCTGTGAGAACAAAAGGCCACTCAGAGCCAACCTCATCTAGCACCCTCTTCATCTCTGAGTTTCAGGAGTTGGCAAAGTGCACAGAGGAAATCCCCACAAAATCACTGAGGAACTCCTCCAGCAATCAAACAGGCACCAAGAACATATATTCTTCACAGTTTATTACTCTGTGGAATACACATACACACACACACACACACACACAGATAGATAGATATAGATAGATAGATAGATAGATAGATAGATAGATAGATAGATAGATAGATAGATAGATCTTCTTTGTGGAACAAGAGTGCCATTAGCACATACATAGTAGTCACATTCTGTCTCAAGATTCAACACAATTATGGGAACCAGAGGTGGTATTAAGCAGATTCTGACCAGTTCTGGAGAACTGGAAGCGGAAATTTTGAGTAATTCGGAGAACCAGCAAATACCACCTCTGACTGGAGATTTTACAGTATCCTTCCCCTGCCATGCCCACCAAGCCACGCCCACAGAACCGGTAGTACAAGTTTGAATCCCACCACTGATGGGAACTGTAGCTCAAACTATCTGAAGGTCGCTAGATAAAGGAAAGCTTTTCTGGATTATCATGGTTGAGGGGAATGGCAGAACAGAATAGGAAGAAGTAGACAAACAGTTGAAGAGGAATGTAGAATTTTTCAGTCAAAACAAGACTTCAAAAAATTGCATTCTTTGGTTACAAATAAAACTAAAAATAGATCTCTTTTGAAACTTCACTTCAAAATAAGAGGATATGAATAAATAAATAATAATATCCAGAGGTTCCTGACATAACTATGCATTCATCAAGAACTCTAACCTTTATTTTCCCATAAGTAACATCCAAATAGTTATTTAAAATTTGCTTTTTGCAGAATTCATATTTGGCTCAGAAACTACTCCATAAAATATATGGGAATGATATTTTTGCAAAACTGCAAGAAGGAAAAATGACTGGTATGTGGCATCAGCTGACTCCATATTTTGCACTGTTACATTAGATAATGAATTAAGATAATGGTATGATGCACCAATAATGGGCACACTTAGTACAGGTAGTTCTTGACTTACAACCACAATTGAGACCAATTTGTTGTTTTGCAAAGTGATCTTGACTATATGTCTGAATGGTCATCCACTTGTCAACTTCAAATTTTAATTAATAAATGCTCTGTCTTACATATTGGTAAACAGAATTAGAATATCAAGTATAAGTTAGGTGGTATTGATCTAGCAGATGACCCTCACTTTGTTAAGGAATTAGGTTAGTGGTGGTATTCAAAAACTTTTACTAACCTTTCTGTGGGTGTGGCTTGGTGGGTGTAGCCATGTGACTGGATGGGTGTTGGAGCTTCTTAGCCACAGAGGAGCCTCGGGGGGGGGGGCGTTTTTGCTTCCCTAAGGCTTCTCTGGAGCTCAGGAAGGCAAAAAATGGAGGGGGGCTGAGCTCCTCCCTCCATTTTTTGCCTTCCTGGGTAAGGGGAATCCAGGCACAGCTGATCTTATCTACAGCTGATTATCGGGAGGGAAAAAAAATAAATACTTACCTTTGGCGAATGTCAGCCAGGTGGGCGGGGTGAGCGAGCATCGGGCGGGAGGGCAACCGGGTGAGGGGGCGTGGTCAGCCAGAACTTACTACTGGTTTGGCAACCCATGCCAAATTCTTGCTACCAGTTCGCCCAATCCATTGCGAACCAGCTGAATACCACCACTCACCTAGATGTATTTATCTCTGATGATCTATGCTCCAAAGTTCATTGTAACAGCATTGCTAAAAAAGCACTAAGAGTTGTAAACTTAATTTTATAAAGTTTTTTTTCTGGAAACATTATATTGCTAACTAGAGCTTATAAAACTTAAATCAGGCCAATTTTAGGGTACTGTTCAACTGTTTGGAATCCCTACTGATCCCTATCTGATATTAGTACAATTGAGTGGGTTCAGAAGTATTTTATGAGAAAAGTTTTGCACTCTTCTGTACATAATAGAATCCCCTATGCTACTAAGCTAGAAATCCTTGGTTTGGATAATTTGGAACTGCATTGCTTAGTCAGACTTAGGTATTGTATACAAAATTGTACATAGTAATGTTTTACCTGTAGGTAACTTTTTTGTTTTAATCACAATAATATATGTGCAATCAATCATTTTAAACTCAATGTGAATCGTTCCAAACTTGACAGTAAAAAATATGATTTTTATAATCGAGTTGTCAAGGTCTGGAATTGTTTTTCACAAATTTTCACAAATTTTCACAGTTTTAGTCACAAATTGACTGTGGACTTCTCTTCCTATTTGAGAGGTCCATAGTGGGGGCATGCATAAGTGAACTGAAAACGTACCTATCATCCCTGTCATTATTTTTTTATATAATTTTTGTTTTTGTTTCTATTTGACAAATTACAATGAAATAAAATAAATAAACAATTAGGATCAGAATTTTGATTGATGACAAGAAGACTAAATGAGTCACACCCAATTTTATAACTTTTTTGCCACAATTGTTAATCGAATCACTGCAGTTATTAAATAAATCAGGCAGTTGTTAAGTGAATTGAGCTTCACACATTGATTTTATTTGTCAGAAACAAGCTGGGAATGTCACAAATGATGACCACATGACCTCGGGACACTGCAACCTCAGAAATACATGTCAGTTGCCATGTGCCAGAATTTTGATTACATAACTATAGGTTGTAATGCTGCAAGAGTTGTAAGTGTGAGGACCAGTTGTAATTTTTTCAGTGCTGCTGTAACTGTTCAGTTGCTAAATGAATTGTTTCAAGTTGAGGACTGTCTGTGTAATGGTATGACTCTGCAAAAGAGAGTTAAGATTGAAAGCTACTGGTAATATTCATAACTTTCAGCAATTTGATCCACCTATTAATAGCCCACTAACCATGCTGTCATGTAGAATAAAGGTTTTTTTTCCTTCTGTCCAAATGTGTCTGATTCTTGCAGTTTTCATGGCAAGTTTTTTCCCCCAAAAGTTATTTGCTATTGCCTCTTTCCTAAGACTGAAAGAAAATAACTGGCCCAAGGTCACCCAGCTGGCTTTGTACCCAAGGCAAGACTAGAACTAACAGTCGGCAGAGCAGATAAGTAAAATACTTACTAGATGAGCTCTCTTTTAAAAGCAGATGTCCTCATCATTTTTATTTTTACCATATAGGTAGATAAATAAATAAACACAATTTACATGAAGCAATGCAAAGTGGAGAACTGACAAGACTGTTAATGAAGACAAAACAGTATTGCAGCCTTTATGAATGTGGGACTTCAGTTGTCAGAATCTTATGCAAAGATTTTCTTGGTCAAAGAAATATAGGATATGAAGTCCATATATCTAGAGACCACTCAAGCTGGTGCTATAGTGTCTATTTTATTTTCCTCTCTCATATTCACAAGAGATCAAGAGAGATTGAAAACCAATGAATAACTGCAACACAATTTTTGACAATATAATTCAATTCTTTTGGTCATATTAGCATTATTCTAAGACTTAGTTAACATTAAATTTGCTGCCACCATGTTTCCTTTCACATTATATTGAGACAATTAAAGTAATTCATGACAAATAAATAAGTTGCTCTTATTATTTTTTCAAAGATTTGTTTCCCTTCCCCACACCTATAAAAGAACTTTATTTAATTTCTCAGCTATATCAGAGAGGAAAAGTGTCAAACCATTTGTAAATAATAGAATATGTCACTGATTTAAAGTACAAATGCAAATTATTTCTGGTACATACAATTATTACATACTCTAGAAACAGAGGACAAAGACTAATATATCATCAACATACCTATTTTTCAATAAAATTGATTTGTTTTAGTTTTATGGTTTGATATATAAATTAACACTACTAAAAATGAAGATATAGGCTATCAATCTCATAAATTTTATAACAGATATTAAAGAACAGTCTGTATGGCTCAAGATTCACCTGTGAGATATTTAAACACTTACCGAATACATTGTACCGAATGCTTGATTTTATGTATATTTGCTGCATTAAATAGGAATCTGAAATTAAACATATTTATTAAAGGATAATTTTTAGTTGTAGAAGAAACTGTTCTAACCAGAGCCAGATGAAATAGTGAATGCTCTGATTTTCAGTGAAGCAGCAATGATAAACAATCATGAGACTTTAGATCTTTACTATTTGTTAGATCTAAAAGCAAGGTATGTAACTTGACACAAATACTATAGATAATGTGTTAATAGTTAGCTGAGTTGCAAAATTCATAGTTGCATCATTAGAAGACAAGATCAGCATGTGATAACAGTACTTATAGTCCATACCAGACTTTTTCCATATTGCTAAAGGTCAGATCATGTTCCTGGAGAAAAGGTGTCCCTCTGTACAGAGTTTTTTGCCTGAGCAGGAAGACCTCCAGGATCCCTTCCAATTCTCCTATTTTACGGTATTATTCTGCTATGCTTATCTTGTGTCCATGCAGATGTTCCATACACATATACTTAGAGAATTATCTCATTCTTTAGCTCTTCTTCTTTTTCCTCGCTGGTATGTATGTGAGTGAGAGTGTAGGTGTGTGGTGGAGGGGAAGGGGCATATAATCAAAAATAGTAATCCAAGTTACTGAATGTCCACATATTACATCTATAGTATACACTTTTCCTAAAGTTTCTTCCTGGCCTGCAGATGGTTGAAGAAAGCATACAGTTGAAATTCAAAAAAATAGAATATTGTGCAAAAGTTCATTTATTTCAGTAATGCAACATAAAAGGTGAAACTAATATATGAGATAGACTCATTACATGCAAAGCAAGATAGTTCAAGCCATGATTTGTCATCATTGAGATGATTACGGCTTACAGCTCATGAAAATCCCAAATCCACAAACTCAGAAAATTAGAATATTGTGAAAAGGTTCAATATTCTAGGCTCAAAGTGTCCCACTCTAATCTAATTAAGCCATAACACCTGCAAAGGGTTCCTGAGCCTTTAAATGGTCTCTTAGTCTGGTTCAGTAGGAATCACAATCATGGGAAAGACTGTTGACCTGACAGTTGTGCAGAAAACCGTCATTGACACCCTCCATAACTCCCTTTCCCTCCTGAAAAGCCTCAAAAGGTAATTGCAAAAGAAGTTGGATGTTCCCAAAGTGCTGTATCAAAGCACATTAATAGAAAGTTATGTGGAAGGGAAAAGTATGGAAGAAAAAGGTGCACAAGCAGCAGGGATGACCGCAGCCTGGAGAGGATTATCAGGAAAAGGCCATTCAAAAATGTTGGGGACTTTCACAAGGGGTGGACTGAGGCTGGAGTCAGTGCATCAAGAGCCACCACACACAAATGGATCCTGGATATGGGCTTCAAATGTTGTATTCCTCTTGTCAAGCCACTCCTGAACAACAAACAGAAGCGTCTTACCTGGGCTAGAGAAAAACAGACCTGGTCTGTTGCTCAGTGGTCCAAAGTCCTCTTTTCTGATAAGAGCAACTTTTGCATCTCATTTGGAAACCAAAGACCTAGAGTCTGGAGGAAGAATGGCACACACTGCAAGATGTTTGAAGTCCAGTATGAAGTTTCCACAGTCTGTGTTGATTTGGGGAGCCATGTGTTGGTTCATTGAGCTTCATTAAGTCCAGAGTTAATGCAGCCCTCTACCAGGAGATTTTGGAGCACTTCATGCTTCCTTCCACAGAAGAGCTTTATGGGGATGCTGACTTCATTTTCCAGCAGGACTTGGCACCTGCCCACACTGCCAAAAGCACCAAAACCTGGTTCAATGACAGTGGTTGTGTACTGTGGTTCAACGACAGTGAACAGTACTGTGATTTGATTGGCCAGCAAACTTGTCAGACCTGAACCCCATAGAGAATCTATGGGGCATTGCCAAGAGAAAGATGAGAGACATGAGACTGAGCAATGCAGAAAAGCTGAAGGCTGCTATTGAAGCATCCTGGTCTTCCATAACACCTCAGCAGTGCCACAGGCTGATAGCTTCCATGCCACGCCGCATTGAGGCAGTAATTGCTGCAAAAGGGGGCCAAACCAAGTATTGAGTACATATGCATGCTTTTACTTTTCAGAAGTCCGATATTGTTCTATGTACAATCCTTGTTTTATTGATTGCATGTAATATTCTAATTTTCTGAGATTGTGGATTTGGGGTTTTCATGAGCTATACGCCATAATCATCTCAATGATGACAAATCATGGCTTGAACTATCTTGTTCTGCATGTAATGAGTCTATCTCATATATTAGTTTCACCTTTTAAGTTGCATTACTGAAATAAATGAACTTTCACAATATTCTAATTTTTCGAGTTTCACCTATATGTACTGTAACATTATTTCTTAAAGCACAGGAGAATGCAATTTAGTCCTGGGGGGGTGAGGTGGGGTATTAGATTATCTTGCATCTGAGAAAAAGCCTTCCCTCTTGCCAAAGACAATTAATTCCTTTATCATGAACAATTAAATAATCACGTATTTCCATTTTCCACAAACATAAATTCCAACTGCATTTGTAGAAAAATGGGTACCTTATAGCAATAGTGGTTATAGATCACTGTATTCTTGTTATATTTAGAAGCTGAATAAAAACAAAGTTGTGGTAACATGGTGAAACAAAGAAGAGACTAAAGTGTAGTCTTTCTAATCTTTCTAATCATAAGTACTGATAGTCCTTGACTTAAATAGTTCATTTAGTGACCGAAGTTACAACGGCACTGAAAAATATAACTTATGACTGTTTTTCATCTCTTTGAAGCATCATGTGATCAGAATTCAGATGCTTGGCAGTTGGTTGAAAATTACAAACCAATATCTTTATGTTGCATCACCTGTAAAGTCATGGAATCAATTATTAGCCAATCCATTATCCTCCACTTAGAGACAAACAACCTACTCTCTAACAAACAATTTGGTTTCAGAAAAAAATTATCTGCAACTCCTACACTGCAAAAACATATGGACTACACAACTTGATCAAGGCAAAGCAATTGACGCTATTTACATAGACTTCTGTAAAGCCTTTGATTCAGTGGTACACAACAAGCTACTCCTAAAACTAAAATCTTATGGCATCTCTGGACACCTGCATAACTGGATAAATGCATTCCTATCAAACAGGCAACAAATTGTCAGAATAGGGAATACCCTATCAAATCCTGTACCTGTCAACGGTGGTGTCATGCAAGGCAGTGTTCTAGGACCGACTCTCCACATACTTTACATAAATGACCTCTGTGATCATATTAAGAGCAACTGCGTTCTCTTCGCTGATGATGTAAAGCTATTCAACACCACAGACAATACTGCTATCCTTCAAAAAGACCTTGACTATGTATCAGAATGGTCAAACAAATGGCAACTTCAAATCTCAACAAATAAATGCTCTGTCTTACATATTGGCCAAAAAAATCAGAAAATAAAATACAGGCTGAATAGTCAAGACCTTGTTGATGATCCAAACTCTGTCAAGGATCTTGGAGTACTCATCTCTAATGAGCTAAGTGCCAGAGCCCACTGTAACTACATAGCCAAAAAGGCATTAAGAGTTGTTAACCTAATCTTACGTAGCTTTTTCTCTGGTAATATCACACTACTAACTAGAGTATACAAAACATTTGCTAGGCCAATAATCGAATACAGCTCATCAGTCTGGAACCCACATTACGAATCTGATATTAACAAAGTTGAGAAAGTCCAGAAATATTTTACAAGAAGAGTTCTCTACTCCTCTACTTGTAGCAGAATACCTTATGCCACCAGACTTGACATGTTAGACCAAGACAACCTAGAACTACACCGCCTTTGGTCCGATCTACTGTAAGTATAGTACATAAAATTATCTACTGCAATGTCCTACCTTTCAATGAATACTTCAGCTTCAACCACAACAATACAAGAGCACACAATAGATACAAACTCAAGGTAAACAGCACCAAACTTGATTGCAGGAAATACGACCACAGCAACAGAGTGGTCAATGTCTGTAATACTCTACCTGACTCTGTGGTTTCTTCTCCAAACCCCAAAAACTTTAACCTTAGACTGTCTACTATTGACCTCATCCCTCTCCTAAGAGGTCTGTAGAGGACGTGCATAAGTGCACCAATGTGCCTACCGTCCCTGTCCTATTGTTTTTTTTATTCGTATCCATTTCATGTGTTCATAACCATGCTTATACCTATACCTGTTATCTAATACTTGCTTCACACACACACACACACACACACACACACACACACACACACATGTTGTGACTGAAAGGATCGATCCTGCTGTGAGTTTTGACTCTGATGACTCTGAAGATGAAAGGGTGGAGCCTGCTGTGAATGTGGAGTCTGAATTATCAGAGGACACAGATGTGAGCCAGGAGGATGAGAGATTATCAGACAGACAATCCTCGCCAGAGCCTTCAAATTCACTCATGCCAGCAACTGATCCACAAAATGAGTCAGAGGCTTCTAATGGGGAAACTGACAGATCGTGGATTGGTCTAGAATCAGGAGAAAAATGAAACGCCAAGTTGAAGGGAGGCGTCAAGCCAGACATTGATTAGAGAGACTGACACAGGTGATTTAAGGAGGATTGCTGATTCTCAAACTTTGCTTGGAAGCAAAGTGTTTGATGTATCGAAAGGATATGTGTGGAGCGGCTTTTGTAATTTATGGACATTCTGAATTACCAGACAGATTCCGGGAAGTCTGCCAAGTACTGGAATATAATACTGTTAACCCCTTTTTAGTCTGGCTCTGTTTTGTTTGAATATTTTGAACTGTGGAACTCCTTGTTCTCACTTGTGAATATAGGTGAGACATAACACACACACACACACACACACACACATATATATATATGGATCTTTGGTTATTCGGGTTTTCTCCCGTGTAAGATTGGAAGTATCTAGGTAATGTTTCAATGAAGTCTCATTCATCATCTTCAGGCTTGGTCTTCAGCTCTGTGCTTCTCAGAGTGATGTGAGTTTGCAGTTGCTTCTTCCTTTTAACTGCTAGTGGGGGTATGACTTGATTGGATGGGGCTTGGCTGTGTTCTGATTGGGTGGGGGTGTGTTCTCATAACACATACAAACCGCTATCTACACGCACTCTCACACCACCACACAGCACAGATCAATTCTGTAGCCGAGACACTCATCTCCCGAACAAAATGCTTAGCCGACGAACAACACCTAGAGACCGAACTACACACCCTCACCGGCGTGCTGACAGCCAATGGATTCCAAAGAAAGAAGATCATCCACCTAATCCAAAAAGAAACCCCAACCAAAATCCAAGACAGAGAACAAGAGAATGGCAAAGCCCTCCTCCCATATATAAAAGGCACTACAGACAAAATCAGCAAGATCCTCCAAAAATACAACATTAAGACAGCATTCTGCACAAAAAGAAAGATATCCACCATCCTAAGAAACCCTAAGGACAAAATCGAGTAAGAAAATCAAGGAGTATACGAAATCCCTTGCACTGCCTGCCCCAACACATACATTGGACAAACTAACAGAAGAATAAGTGAACGCATTGAAGAACATAAGAACTCAATCAAAAAGGAAGAACCTGTTATGTATATACCATAGTTGATAAAGTATGAGCTTGAGGTTAAGTGCAGGGTTCTGGCCCTGAACTTCTGATTGGCTGTTAGGCGGCCAGATCAGATTGGTTAGTTCTTAGGAATCCGATTGGCCCTTAACAGAGGATTATTATTGGTTTAAAGTACTTGCGTTCATAGCTCACTATTGGACAATTCTCACAAAGGTTGCCTATATAAGGCAGGGTTCACTGTTGTTGTTTTGACAAGTCACTATGTAATAAAGAGCTGAAAGTTCACCAACAAAGACTGTCTCCAATTTACTTCAACCCATGTCAGAATACTTAACACTGGCGACGAGGATGGGATTTGGAGAGATTTGAATCTGAGAAGCCAGGAAGAGATACCGAGCACATGTTGAGACAACGCCATCAACGGAACCATGTCCAGCGGCATCGTACCACCCGCTCCGTTCGATCCAAACCAAGAGGATTGGGAATCCTACATGGATCGCTTCCAAATGTTTCTCGAAACAAATAATTTGAAGGACGCCACACCGGCAAAGAAGCGGGCACTGTTCCTGACGCACTGCGGCCCGGCTGTCTTTAAAATGGCTAAAGCGCTGGCGAAACCTCGAGAAGTGAAGGCCATGAGCTGGGACGACCTCGAACCCATCCTGAGAGACCATTACGTGCCAACCGTTCCTACACTTGTGAGACGCCACGAGTTCTATCAGAGGAACCAGCGAAAAGGAGAGAGCGTGGCCGATTTCTTGGCGGATCTCCAAAATTTAGGGGGCCTCTGCAGGTTCACAGATTTAGAGGAAGCACTGAGAGATCGATTAATTCTGGGATTAGATGCACTAGGCGTGCAAAGCAAGCTGATGGCAAAAGGCGACATCAGCCTTGCTGATGCCATCGCTGAAGCCATGGCTGCGGAGGGGACCAAAAAGTCAGCTGCACAACTACGGCGAAGTCGCACTCCGGTACCACCACTGACAAGCGACATTTTATCCAAGTCTGAAGGGCAGCTACTAATGACGCACCACGAGGACCTCTCTTCATCGTCAGACAGCGACGAAGAAGGGGTCCATCGACTGTGGTCCGACCGGGACCCTCGCCCTAAGCCCTCACGCCCTTGTGCAGGTTGTGGAGAGAACCATGCCAGGGCCGAATGCAAATTCCGTGACGCACTCTGCCATGAGTGCGGAAAACGAGGCCACATCAGCCGGGTCTGCCGCAGCTTACCAGGACCCAGCCAGGCCTCAAAAGGGACCAACTTTCGCCAATCGACAAGAAACCATCCTGTAAGGCGAGAACCAGTAAACCACTCCTACAGAAATCGAGCAATTCAAAAAGAAGAGGCTCACCATACTATCACTATAGGTCACGCCTCAGCCATGGACACTAAGAAAATTCGAGTCACGGTAGCTATAGAGAACCAACCTTGCCACATGGAGGTCGACTCGGGATCGTCCCTCTCGATGGTGTCGTGGAAGACGTTAAAGCAACTCATCCCTACAATCCAACGCCAAGACCTCCGATTACAACGCCTCATCCTCAAGGACTACCAAGGGAACCGAATCCCCGTAGTCAGGTCTTGCCGAGTCCGAGTCTCTTTTAAAAAGCATACGGTGTACTTACCTCTAACGATCATCGACAGAGATAGGCCTAGTTTGTTGGGCCTCCAATGGTTCACGCCACTTGGCATCGAAGTGGCCGGCGTGAACCGAATCGGTGATTGTGAGTGGGAGGAGGACTTTATTTCTGAGTTCAGCGATGTCTTCGCAGATCATTTAGGCAAGTATAAAGGGACCCCAATCTCATTTAGCCTAGATCCAAAAGTAGCCCCAATCCGTTTGAAGCCCCGTCGAGTTCCCTTCGATCTTAAAGCTAAGATAGATGAACAACTCGACAAACTAATTGCACAGGGGGTGTTGAAGCCCATTGATCATTCTCCATGGGAGATTATTATTGTAACCCCCATTAAGCCAGATGGGTCAATTCGAATTTGTGGGGACTACCGGGCCACACTAAACCACGCCCTGCAGCAGAATGCGTATCCAGTTCCGGTGGTGCAGCACCTCCTCCATTCCTTGGGGGGCGGAAAGGTTTCCGCTAAATTAGATTTAGCTCAAGCTTATCAACAATTACCAGTGGACGATAAGACGGCCCAAGCCCAAACAATTGTAACACACAGGGGTGCTTTTAAATGAACTCGATTGCAATTCGGGGTGAGTGTGGCCCCAGGGATATTCCAAAGCCTAACGGAAAGGTTGTTACAGGGAATCAAGGACGTGGTTCCGTATTTTGATGACGTATTAATTGCAGCACCAACAAAAAATTTTTTGCAGGATCGTTTGAAATGTGTTCTTAAAAAATTCCAAGAGGCAGGACTTAAAGTAAAAAAGGATAAATGTCACTTATATACTGACAGTGTTGAGTTTCTAGGGTATCACATTGCTAGCCAGGGCATTCACCCTACGGAGAGTAAATTAAAGGCGATAAAAAATGCTCCCAAGCCCCGTAACAAGACCGATCTCCAGGCATTCTTAGGCCTCATAAATTTCTATAATGTGTTTTTACCGCACAAGGCGACTGTTGCTGAACCGTTACACCGGTTATTAGATAAAAAACATTGTGGGTTTGGGGTTACCGGGAAGAACAAGCGTTTCGGAATGTAAAATAATTGCTTACATCTGACTCTGTACTTATGCAGTATAATGAGACATTACCATTAGTTATAACCTGCGATGCCTCACCCTTTGGGGTGGGCGCCATTTTGAATCATGTACTGCCTAATGGGAACGAGGCCCCTGTTGCATACTTTTCGAAGACTCTTTCACATGCAGAGCGGAACTATGGACAAATTGATAAGGAGGCTCTTGCAATCGTTTCAGCTATAAAGAAATTTCATGAATATGTGTATGGAAGGACATTTACCATTATAACTGACCACAAACCATTGCTAGGGATAATAGCCGGGGACAAGCCAACCCCCTACATATTATCCCCGAGAATGACTCGATGTTCAGAATTTCTAGCTGCTTATAATTATCGCCTGCAATATCGCCCGGGGAAAGCCATTCCCCACGCCGACGCATTAAGCCGAGCACCGCTTCCAGAGACTCTCGACGATCCGGCACCAATGGCAACCACATTGCAGATCAAAACACTCAACTCGCCGCCTATGACCACCCGAGACATCGCGAGAGAAACCAAACGAGACCACACCCTAGCTCAAGTCCTAGGCTGGGTAGAATGCGGATGGCCATTGGACCAAGTCCCACACGACTTCGTGCCATTTAAAGCAAGACAGACTGAACTTTTTTCACAAAAAGGCTGTGTCATCTGGGGCGATAGAGTCGTTGTCCCAGAACGACTCTGGAAGATGCTACTACAAACCCTACACGAAGGCCACCCTGGCATCGTGCAGATGAAAGCACTCGCACGAAGCTACACATGGTGGCCGGGCATGGACCGGCAAATCGAGCAGTGGGTCAAAGCGTGTACCAGTTGCCAACAAGCCAGCAACGCCCCACCAAAAGCCATGCCTACTGAATGGGAAACGCCACATGGACCCTGGTCCAGAATCCACCTGGATTTCGCAGGGCCAACCAAAGGATATACCTTCCTGCTGACAGTCGACGCATATTCCAATTGGTTAGAAGTTCATCTTATGATGGCCACAACTTCTGAGGCAGTGATTAAGATCCTAAATAGACTCTTTGCAACCCACGGATTGCCTGACATCCTGGTGTCCGATAACGGGCCACAGTTCACGGCATTGATGTTCGAGCAGTACCTCGCTGACCGCGGCATCCGCCATGCGCTCACCTCGCCTTAGCACCCTGCGACCAATGGCCGAGCGGAATGCATGGTCCAATTTGTTAAAAAGACTTTGCAAAAAATGGACTATGACAATATCGATGACAAAGTCAACCAAATTCTCTTTTTGCAACACATAACTCCACATAGCGTCACCGGCAGAACTCCCGCAGAACTACTGATGGGACGAAGACTCCGTTCCCACCTCGACCGGTTGCACCCTGCTTACAAACCGGAAAAGCCAATAGGATCCAGTGGCCGCTGTCGCACGTTCCAGGTAGGAGACTGAGTTTATGCACGGAACTTATCAGGCGACCCGTTATGGATAGAGGCAACGGTAGTACGAGTGACCGGCCCCAAATCCTACGTAGTACAATGCTGTGACAATAGACTGTGGAAACGGCATATCGACCAATTACGGTCACAACTCATAACGGCCAGTCAACAACTCCCCCATGACCAAACCGAGGGGGGGGAGGTACAGAAGAAGAAGATGACGTTCCAGGGAACCTGCTCAAAGAGAGCGACGAATCAAGTGAGACTCAAGAAATGGAGCAGGAAGGAGAATTGTTTGCACCGCAAGAAATTGCACCTGAGCAAGAAGCAGAGACACTGCCAAACAACAATCTACCTCAACAGGATTGCAATCAACCAGTCCAATGAAAATCCAAAAGTCTTAGAAGACAACCATCCTACTTAAAGGATTATATAACTACACCATAATTAAGAAGCCAGGGGGAAGGGGTGTTATGTATGTACCATAGTTGATAAAGTATGAGCTTGAGGTTAAGTGCAGGGTTCTGGCCCTGCACTTCTGATTGGCTGTTAGGCGGCCAGATCAGATTGGCTAGTTCCTAGGAATCCGATTGGCCCTTAACAGAGGATTATTATTGGTTCATAGCTCGCTATTGGACAATTCTCACAAATGTTGCCTATATAAGGCAGGGTTCACTGTTGTTGTTTTGACAAGTCACTATGTAATAAAGAGCTGAAAGTTCACCAACAAAGACTGTCTCCAATTTACTTCAACCCATGTCAGAATACTTAACAGAACCGACCTCTTCCCTGGTCCAACACCTCAAAGCCATAGGACATGAGATTGACTTTTAAAAAAGCAGAATTATCACCAAAACTGAACACTTCAGCAGCAGAATAATCAGAGAAGCCATAGAGATAGAAAAACGCCCACACAGCATGAATAAACAAGATGATACTGTTAGGGATAACATTGTTTACCCTAACTGGTTTAGGTAAAATAATAAATATGTAATCATGGTTTGTTAGTTAAAGTGTCTGCAACTTTAACTGTAGGAATGTAATTAAGAGAGTGGTTGTAATAGCACCATAAAAGAAGCTTGCTCTCTCTGGCTTGATGATCCCTAATTACTGGATGGATTCAAGACTGCGTTTTTTCTCCTACTGGAAAGGGAGAGAGAAAGGACTGATTTATTTGTAAGTGAACTGACATTGGATATTCTACACGGACTTTGCTAATTGAATATCCTTGAATGGACTGACTAAAACGATACATGACTAATGGACTGTTATTTTGACTCTGCTATAATCTCTAAATGGAATAAACTATATTTTTATAGCACAAGTGTATCTGTTATTTTTACTGTATGTTAACAAACATACAAACTTATCTCACTCATTTATCTGTGTGCCTATCTGACTAACGCTGCACATTCTGTTTCGCTTGTCTCCTTAACCCTGGTTGGGGAACACAGGCTTAACAGATACCTCCCACCTACCAGCCATTTGGAAACCTGCCCTCATGAACAGACGAGTACCTAACATGAAGAATGACACCAGACCCACACCCCTGAGAGCCACACAAGATGCCACCACCACACTTCCACGTAGAAAGCAGACTCACACCCACACAGAAGATGAAACACGACCACGGACCAGAAGCCGCACTGCAGCTGCATCACTACCCACTTCAAACCCCTCTGAGCCATACATGAAGTGAACTGACCCCCACCATGAAGATGCAGCACAACCACGAACTCGAAGCCAAACAGCAAGATCACAGCTCACCAGCTCAAATCCCCCAGCAACTAAGATTAACCGGAGCACAACCAAGCCCCCACCTGAACAGAACACGCCTCCAGCCAATCAGAACACAGCCAACCCCCCCAACCAATCAGAACACAGCCAAACCCCCAACCAATGAGAACACACCCCCACCCAATCAGAACACAGCCAAGTCTCCACCCAATCAAGTCACACCCCCACTAGCAGTTAAAAGGAAGAAACAGCTGCAAGCTCACATCACTCTGAGAAGCACAGAGCTGAAGACCAAGCCTGAAGATGATGAATGAGACTTCATCCAAACGTTGCCTAGATACTTCCAATCTTATGCGGGAGAAAACCCGAATAACCAAAGATCCACATACAAATACCCGCGAGAACCTCAGAAAACATATATATATATATGGATCTTTGGTTATTCGGGATCACCACTGTCACCTGTCATTGCAAACCTGTTCATGGAAGAATTCGAATCCAGAGCCCTGGCTAATGCCATACTCAAACCCAAACTATGGTTAAGATATATAGATGACACATTTGTGATTTGGCCCCATGGACAAGAAAACCTAAACAACTTCCTAACACACCTAAACAGCGCACACCCCAAAATCAAGTTCACCATGGAAACAGAAACAAACAAACAACTACCATTCCTAGATGTACTAATCTACAAGAAAACAGATGGCACACTAGGACACACCATATACCAGAAGAAAACACACACCAACCGCTACCTCAACGCCCAATCCCACCACCACCCAGCACAGATAAACTCGGTGGCTAAAACACTAATTACTAGAACCAAACGCCTGGCAGACAAGACACACATTAAGACTGAACTATGCACCCTGACTAAAATATTGACAGCCAACGGCTTCCACAAAAGCAAAATCACCAACTTGATCCACAAAAACACACTGAGACATAATAGAGACCCAGAAGATGAACAGACCCATGGAACAGCTGTCCTGCCCTACATAAGAGGCACTACAGACAAAATTAGTAAGATTCTATACAGACACCACATTAAGACTGCCTTCAAAACAGACAGAAAAATAGCAGCCATCCTCAGGAACCCCAAAGACAAAATTGACCTGGAAAACCAAGGCATATATGAAGTCCCCTGTGCATCATGCCCGGCCACATACATTGGACAGACCAATAGAAGAATAAGCACCCGCCTAGATGAACACAAAAATGCAGTCAAAAAGCTGGAACACACTTCCTCACTTGTCCAACACATGGAAGCCACAGGTCATAACATCAACTTCAATGGCACCAAAACCCTAGCCACCATAGAAAATCCCAGCCACAGAATCATCAGAGAAGCCATAGAGATTGAAAAAAGACCAGAAAGCATGAACAGAAGAGATGATTCCACCAGGCTGTCAATCATTTGGAAGCCTGCACTCACAAACAAAAAAATCTCCACACCACAAGCCAGGCAAACACCTGGGCACAAACAGATCCCCCCTGATACCTCCAGCTCAAACACACCCCAACCAGGCACCCAGATGAAACCCAGCTTCCTAACGAATGATAGCCGTCCATTTACCCGAAGCCAAGCTGCACTAAAGGCCTCCAATAAAGTAACACAATGTTGCCAGCCAATCAAGATACAAAAAGAGCCCCCCCCCAAAAAAAAACAGACAGAAGATACTAGTAGCAGAACACAGCAAACTCCAAGACCAATAAACACAGACCAAGACTCTCAACCAATCAGGAGGAAGAAAAAAAAAAAAAACCATTCTGACACAGCAATAGGCTGCCCCAAATTTAAATCTGAAACCACTGTAAAAGTCTGACTCACAAACACCATACAGAAGCCTGATGATGGCAGATGAGATTCTGCTGAAACGTTGCTACAACTTTAAAAGCACCACGTGGGAAAATACCTGAACAAAGCTGAATGCCAGACATATATATATTGTGTTCATCCCTGAGTCTGACTATATAAATATATATATATATATATATATATATATATATATATATATATATATATGTATATGTATATGTATATGTATATGTATATGTATATGTATATGTATATGTATATGTATATGTATATGTATATGTATATGTATATGTATATGTATATGTATATGTATATGTATATATATTTGTATATATATATGTATATATATATGTATATATATATGTGTATATATATATATGTGTATATATATATATATATATCGTAGAATTGTGAAGATTTGCATCCCGAGATATAAGTTCAAAAGAAAGAAAGATTTGCTCTTCGGGAAAAGTTTTTTATTTTTTGTTCAGAATTTTCGGATTTGTTATCTCAAGTCCGTCTTCAGTGAACTGTTAGATGGAGATGTGTCCAGGAAGGAGCTTTGGTCGTTATTTTTATCGTTGGTGTCAGCGTTCTGTGGATTGACAGCACGGGCATCATCGCGTGATTGGCTTGTCAGTTGTTTGGATGCGAGTTGGTTTGTTTTTTGATGTTGTTGATCCAATTATCACGTAAACTTTGATAGTTGGGGTCAATGTCTTTGTGGCGATTAATGCAATTGGTGCCAGTATGCCATGCTTCAATAAATTCACGTGCATAACGTGTTTTGCCTGTGCCAATTATTTTGGTTGCATCCCAGTTAAAGTAATGATTTTGGTCTATGCTGTGTGTTGCTATTTGAGATAGTGGGTCTTTTCTTTTGACAGCTAGTGTGTGTTCATGGATTCTTTCGTGGAGTTGTTTTCCAGTTTGGCCAATGTATTTTTGGGGGCATGTTTTGCATGGTATTTCATATATGACGTTTTTCATTGAAGTGATTGGTAATTTGTCTTTGCCTGATATGAGTGTTTTTCTTAATGAAGTTGTTGGTTTGTGTGCAATATTGATGTTGAATGGTTGTAAGTGTCTTGATATGATTTCTGATACACCTTGTATGTATGGAAGTGAGTACCATTTAGGTGGATTTTGTGGGTTTTTGTTGTTTGTGTCTGTTTGTTTGTGTGATTTATGTGGTTTGTGTCTTAGGCAGTTTTTGATGAAGCTTTTTGGATATCCATTGTTTATGAAGAGGTTGTAGAGAAAATTTAGTTCTTCTTTTCGTATTTTTTTGTCTTGGCAATAAGTGTAGGCTCGTTTGAAGAGTGTTGAGATGCAGCTTCTTTTGTGTGTGGTAGGGTGGTTGCTTCTGTAGTGGAGTATAATGTCAGCATTTGTTTTCTTTCTGTATACGCTTGTTTGTAATTTGCCATTTTCAAGAAGTTTTAAGTTGACATCTAGAAATGATAATTGAGTATTATTCATTTCTTCTCGTGTAAATTGTATATCTGGGTGTATTGAGTTGATTGCTTTGTGTAGTTGTTCTAATTCAGTGCGTTTGACAATGACAAATGTGTCATCCACATATCGAAGCCATAGTTTTGGTTTGAGATTTGTAAAAACGGATTTTTCTAGATCTTGTAACACTATTTCAGCTATGAAACCTGAAATAGGAGAGCCCATTGGTGTGCCTTTTTTCTGGAGGTAGAATTTATTGTTAAATTGACAGTAGTTGGTTAGGCAAAGGGTGATTAGCTCCATTACTCTGTCAGTGGGGATATTGATGGGTTTTTCTTCTAATTGTTGTTTAATTATATTTTTGGCATGTTCAAGAGGGATCGATGGAAAGAGTGATATAACATCAAAGGATACCATGCATTCATCTGGTTCTATTTGTATTTCTTTGATTCGTTCAAGAAAGGTGTATGCGTTTGTAATACTGTGTTCAGAGTTTGCAATCAAATGTTTGAGGTGTTGAAGAAGCCATTTGGCTAAGTTGTAAGTGGGGGTTCCGATGAGTGAAATTACCATACGAAGTGGAATGTTCGGTTTGTGTATTTTTGGAAGTCCATATGCTCTGGCAATGGAGGGGCTGGTTATTAGGATGAATTTGCTATCTTCATTTGAAATTAATTTTTCTTTAGAAAGTCGTTTGATTGTTGAAATTATTGTATTGTTTTGTTTCTTTGTGGGATCATTTTGTAGTTCTGTGTATGTTGTGGTATCTTCTAGTGATGTAGTTGCTTTGGTGATGTAGTCATCTTTATTCATGATGACTGTAGCTCCTCCTTTGTCTGCAGGGAGGATGACTATGGATTTATCTCTTCGTAAGGACTGTAATGCAAGGTTAAATTAAAAACAATATTTGAGAAAAAACTCATTCCAGAACTTTTCTCTCAACTTAATGACAAAATCAAATCTTCAGCATCAAATAGCAGCCAAACCAAACGCGCATCTCTTGAAACCAAATTACAAAAACTTACATCAAATACAACACCTCCACAAACAAATCAAAAAACTGTAAACCTATCAAAAAGACAGTTAACAACAACAGAAATCAATTTACTCTCCCATGGACTAAAATTCAACACCAAAGATGCACAATTCATTGATTACATGGCTGACCTGGAAGCAATCCTCTCCAAACCAGAAATAACTGATAACACCAGATCAACAATAAGAAACAAAGTTACAGGTTTACTAAGATCAAAAAACCCAGATCACATTTTAACAAAAAAAGAAAACCTTGCATTACAGTCCTTACGAAGAGATAAATCCATAGTCATCCTCCCTGCAGACAAAGGAGGAGCTACAGTCATCATGAATAAAGATGACTACATCACCAAAGCAACTACATCACTAGAAGATACCACAACATACACAGAACTACAAAATGATCCCACAAAGAAGCAAAACAATACAATAATTTCAACAATCAAACGACTTTCTAAAGAAAAATTAATTTCAAATGAAGATAGCAAATTCATCCTAATAACCAGCCCCTCCATTGCCAGAGCATACGGACTTCCAAAAATACACAAACCGAACATTCCACTTCGTATGGTAATTTCACTCATCGGAACCCCCACTTACAACTTAGCCAAATGGCTTCTTCAACACCTCAAACATTTGATTGCAAACTCTGAACACAGTATTACAAACGCATACACCTTTCTTGAACGAATCAAAGAAATACAAATAGAACCAGATGAATGCATGGTATCCTTTGATGTTATATCACTCTTTCCATCGATCCCTCTTGAACATGCCAAAAATATAATTAAACAACAATTAGAAGAAAAACCCATCAATATCCCCACTGACAGAGTAATGGAGCTAATCACCCTTTGCCTAACCAACTACTGTCAATTTAACAATAAATTCTACCTCCAGAAAAAAGGCACACCAATGGGCTCTCCTATTTCAGGTTTCATAGCTGAAATAGTGTTACAAGATCTAGAAAAATCCGTTTTTACAAATCTCAAACCAAAACTATGGCTTCGATATGTGGATGACACATTTGTCATTGTCAAACGCACTGAATTAGAACAACTACACAAAGCAATCAACTCAATACACCCAGATATACAATTTACACGAGAAGAAATGAATAATACTCAATTATCATTTCTAGATGTCAACTTAAAACTTCTTGAAAATGGCAAATTACAAACAAGCGTATACAGAAAGAAAACAAATGCTGACATTATACTCCACTACAGAAGCAACCACCCTACCACACACAAAAGAAGCTGCATCTCAACACTCTTCAAACGAGCCTACACTTATTGCCAAGACAAAAAAATACGAAAAGAAGAACTAAATTTTCTCTACAACCTCTTCATAAACAATGGATATCCAAAAAGCTTCATCAAAAACTGCCTAAGACACAAACCACATAAATCACACAAACAAACAGACACAAACAACAAAAACCCACAAAATCCACCTAAATGGTACTCACTTCCATACATACAAGGTGTATCAGAAATCATATCAAGACACTTACAACCATTCAACATCAATATTGCACACAAACCAACAACTTCATTAAGAAAAACACTCATATCAGGCAAAGACAAATTACCAATCACTTCAATGAAAAACGTCATATATGAAATACCATGCAAAACATGCCCCCAAAAATACATTGGCCAAACTGGAAAACAACTCCACGAAAGAATCCATGAACACACACTAGCTGTCAAAAGAAAAGACCCACTATCTCAAATAGCAACACACAGCATAGACCAAAATCATTACTTTAACTGGGATGCAACCAAAATAATTGGCACAGGCAAAACACGTTATGCACGTGAATTTATTGAAGCATGGCATACTGGCACCAATTGCATTAATCGCCACAAAGACATTGACCCCAACTATCAAAGTTTACGTGATAATTGGATCAACAACATCAAAAAACAAACCAACTCGCATCCAAACAACTGACAAGCCAATCACGCGATGATGCCCGTGCTGCCAATCCACAGAACGCTGACACCAACGATAAAAATAACGACCAAAGCTCCTTCCTGGACACATCTCCATCTAACAGTTCACTGAAGACGGACTTGAGATAACAAATCCGAAAATTCTGAACAAAAAATAAAAAACTTTTCCCGAAGAGCAAATCTTTCTTTCTTTTGAATATATATATATATATATGTATATATATATGTATATGTATATATATAGTCAGACTCAGGGATGAACACAATACAAAAGCCTGATGATGGCAGATGAGATTCCACTGAAACATTGCTACAACTTTAAAAGCATAAGGATGTGGGAAAATACCTGAACAAAGCTGAATACCATACACGTAAGTACCGCAAAAACTTTAGAAAACATATACATACATACATACATGCTCCAGACATTATTCGAGACTTTCATGAACGTTTCCCTTCAAAACCGCATCCGGATCGTCAGACCCGGGGGAAGGGCCCTGCGGTGAGGGATAGTGTTGTGGCTCCGGGTTTGGATTCTGCTCCTGTGGCAGATATGAGTTCAAGTGATGAGGACATGGTAGCAAAATATGAGCCGGCATTGCTTAGTGATTGGGATAGTAACCAGGCTGAAGAGATGGATGTAACAAGGGAAGATAAACCTGAAATAATAGAGTTGTCAGGACCGTCGACCTCCTCTGGTTCTTTATCTGATCAGCAGCCGAGAATGGCTGACAGGGAAGGCAGGAGAGAGTTTTCCAGTGGAGATGAGAATCTGGAAAACTTATGGTTAGATGTAAGAAACAGTAGGAGGCTAAGAAGACAAACCCAGTTAGAAAGGAAGCGTAGAGCTAGTCAATAATTAGGGAAAATAGCACACTTCATAAGTGAATAAAAGGACACGGCTGGGCTGGTGGAATTCGCCAGAAGCAAAGTGACTAATTGGGAGTAAAGACATGCAGCAAACTCTCTGAGGCTTGAGATTTACTGCCACGCCAAGGTTGCCGGACAGAGTGGGGATTTATTGCTGTATATTGGAATTTACTCCAGCCATTATTTTGTGGGGGTTTGTTTTTTAGTTGAAGTAATTCTGAAATGGCTGCTTTTTGTTTTGCTCACCTGAAATTAAAGGGAAGACATTATATATATATTCACATATACATATACATATACATATACATATACATATACATATACATATACATATACATATACATATACATATACATACACATACACATACACATACACACACACACACACACACACACACACACACACACACACACACACACACACATATATATATATATATATATATATATATATATATATATATATATATATATATATATATATATTCTTAAGTTTTCCCGGGTACTTACATGTATGGCATTCAGCTTTGTTCGGGTATTTTCCCATGTCATAGTCGTGGTGCTTTTAAAGTTGCAGCAACGTTTCAGCAGAATCTCATCTGCCATCATCAGGCTTCTGTATAGTGTTCATCTGTGAGTTAGACTTTTATAGTGATTTCAGATTTAAATTTGGGGCAGCCTATTGCTGTGCCAGAATGGTTTTTTTCTTCATCCTGATTGGTTGAGAGTCTTGGTCTGTGTTTATTGGTCTTGGAGTTTGCTGTGTTCTGCTTCTAATATCTTCTGTCTGTTTTTTGGCTCTTTTTATATCTTGATTGGCTGGCAACATTGTGTTACTTTATTGGAGGCCTTTAGTGCAGCTTGGCTTCAGGTAAATGGACGGCTATCATTGGTTAGGAAGCTGGGTTTCATCTGGGTGCCTGGTTGGGGTGTGTTTGAGCTGGAGGTATCAGGGGGGATCTGTTTGTGCCCAGGTGTTTGCCTGGCTTGTGGTGTGGAGATTTTTTTGTTTGTGAGTGCAGGCTTCCAAATAGTTGACAGCCTGGTGGAATCATCTCTTCTGTTCATGTTTTCTGGTCTTTTTTCAATCTCTATGGCTTCTCTGATGATTCTGTGGCGGGGATTTTCTATAGTGGCTAGGGTTTTGGTGCCATTGAAGTTGATGCTATGACCTGTGGCTTCCATGTGTTGGACTAGTGAGGAAGTGTGTTCCAGCTTTTTGACTGCATTCATCCTGCCTGGATGAACACAAAAATGCATAATATTAATAATATTTATTACATTAGTTAAACTTATGTAATCCTAGCATGTTTGTTTTATAGTAGTTATTCAATATTTCAATGTTACATTTTAATGCCAATCACAACATTATTTGAGCATACAAAGTATGGCATACATGCTTGGACTTCCGGTTTGCAAGGCTTCAGCAGCGCAGGGATTCGCAATACTGCTGTGCTCGCTGCCAAGTTTCCCTCGATCCGCTTGGAATTGGGGGATATAGCTGTCCTGAAGGTGCAGCTGAAGACAGGGGGGATCCGGATAGGGGTTTGGGGGTGTCGCAGACCCCCTCCCCAGCCGGCAAAACCCCCTTTTCCCAAGGTGGAGGAGCGGCGGTCAGTAATGGCTGCCACGAAGAAACCTGCAGCCGGACAAGATTGTGCAGGAGGAAGAAAGTCAGAAGAACTGTGAAAGTGGTTTTTGATCGGGATAAAATAAGAGAAAGTACCCTGGAATTTGAAAGCTGCCAAAGATAAATTGTTTCCAGAGAGAGTTACAAGCGGAATTCTAAAAGGGAAAGTTTTTTTCTTTCTTTTCACTCTCCTTCCTAACGTGACAGCGGATGGAACTACAAGAGAAATCTGAAAACCTGCATTGAAGGTAATTAGATACTGAAGGGATAAGGATTTCTGAACATTTCTTTTTTTAAAAAAAAAAATCTTTTTGCTGTGAGTATGATGGGAGAGGGAAAAAAATTTGGAGCAGAATTTGAAAATAAGGAGAAGATTGCCTAGTATTTTAAAGAGTTATTAAACATCAATAAGACTTCTAAAAGATATATTTTAAATGAAACTTTGTGACTAAACATTAACCCCAGAAAGAGAAAGTGAAGAAGGAGAAAGTACTTAAAAGAAACAGCTTATTTGGATTGCTTGGTGATTTTGGAGCTTCTGAACTATCTTTGATTAAAAGCACTTGGGTGGTTGTTTGGAAAAACCTTTTCTCTCTATAATGGCATCACTTGTGGATGGATTGAAACTTGAATACCAAAAATATAAAAAGGAAAAGCAAGAAGGGAAGGATTCCCTTCTCTTTTTCAATTTTTAGAAATGGCGGTTTGTACTTTTGAAAAGCTGACTGCGCAACAGGATGACTGGGATAAAGAAGAAGCCATTTTAGATAAACAAGTGACTTTAGTTGGGGAAGAAAAGGAGAAAGAGAAAAAGGAAAGTGGGATTTTAAGATTTGGAAAGACAACCAAAAAAGAGAAGAATAAGGTGAAAAGTGGATACTATGTTAGAAAACAACAGAAAGGAGGAAAGCAGAACAAAAGGGAGATGGAGATAATGGGGGTAAAGAGGACAAGGAGAAGAATAAGCAAGGGAGAACGAGAAGCCTCAATGGTGGGGAGCAAGATGCAAAGAAACAAAAGTCTTTTAGAGATAATGGGTAAACTTTATTGAAAAAGGGATTCTGAAAAGGTACATAAGATTGTATTTTTATATTTGTACTTAGAAATAATCTTAGAAAATTGGAAATAATAAGTAATTTAAAATCTGATAAAATGTTTAGTAAATAAATGGGAGAATTGTACTAGGAGAAGGGGGGACATTTTAACAAAACAATGATATAAAATATGTGATGTGGGGGGGGAAATAACTATGGAAAGCATGAGTGTTCCCATAAAGGCATGATATTTAATTGAAATGGGTAAAATGTTTAAGAATATTAATATTAATAATTAGATGGTATTATCCCAGTGAAATTGTTTGTGTAATTATTTTAATCCACAATGTGAATGCTTACTATGTACAAAATTTTCAATAAGAGGGAGCACTAGAATTTGCTCTAGACTCCCATCCCGAGTACACCAGCCTGTGTCTCATTCTTTCCATGGGAAACCACCACAAGTGGTGACCCCGACGTGATCCACTGCAGGTGGTACGTGTCCGGACCTCCATGTTTCCTCACCTGGAATAGGTAAAGTACGTACTTAACTATTGCTGGACAATAGGATTTTTTCAGGGAACATGGGGGAAAAACTCTCTCAGCCACAGGAATGGCATGTTAGTGAGCTGCTGAAGTTAGTCAGGACAAACTTCTTTATCTTTAAACCCTCCGGGGGGGGGAGCAAATAGTTCTTTCAAAAGATAATGTGAGAGAGCTGCTGCAAGAGATCTGGCGGCAATGTCCCTGGTATCCAGAGAAAGGCTCTTTAAAGTTAGACACTTGGAGGAGAATTGGAACTATCCTTCATGAAGAGCCACGGGCAACAGCTGAAATTTTGATATATTGGAAGGTTGTTATGACTGCTTTAGAGACCCTGCAACAACCTCTTTTAAAAACTTAGTAGAACCTCCTCCTTATAAAGGAATTGTATTGCACCCGCCTACCCCAAAACTGGAGTGTGCTTTATCATTTCCAAGAGCGCCTACTCTAGTGGATGAGAAAATCCAACCAAAAATGGGAAAAGTTCAAGCAATGATGCATCAGACTTTCAATGAGGGGAAATTAGAGCCTGATGAGATTCCCCAGATGAATTTGTTTCCAGTCAATAGGCAAGTGGATGCTCAAGGCAATCTGCAGATTGAATGGGTTCCGATTCCTTTAGCAGTTCTTAGGGAAATTTAAAAAGCAGTTAAAGATTATGGTATTCAAAGTCCTTTTACAAAGGGGCTCCTGACAAGTTTGGCTACCTCACGCATGATTCCTAGTGACTGGAAAGATTTAATGAGAATGATATTGAGCTCTACTCAGCATGTGGTTTTTGACTCAGAATACCAAAGGGAAGCTGTCACTAGGGGAAGGAATTTGGGGGGGGCTGTATACACCAGACCAAATCTATGGGGCAGACTTGTTTGAATCCACTGCTGATCAAGCTGCTAATTTGCCTGATCACATATTTCCCGTGGTTATGGCAGCTGTCCTTGGGGCGTTGTCCCGCATCCAGGATGTGGGAACCCCAGCACGGTCTTTTTCTCAAATTAAGCAAACAGCATCTGAGTCTTATAATGATTTTGTGGAAGGCTGCAATTGGCTATTACCAGGCAAATCTCTAATGAGGAAGCTGCAAAAGAACTTTTGCTGATATTGGCAGTTGAAAATGCAAACGCTGACTGCAAGCGTATCTTACAGCCCTTGGTGGCTAGAGGTGAGGTTACTCTGGCTGATCTGTTAAAGGCATGTGCAGTGGTGGGTTCTCAGGCTTACAACATGGAGACTTTGGCTATGGCATTGCAAAAAGGGATGAAACCTACAGGGAATTGTTTTAATTGTGGGAAGCCTGGCCATTTTAAAGCCCAGTGCCGTGCCCCTGGGGGGGGTGGTATTTAACAAAAACAAAATTAAGGATGTCCGTCCAAAATCGGTCTGTCCAAAATGCAAAAAAGGGTTTCATTGGGCAAATCAATGTCGCTCTGATCAGAACCAAAATCCGGGAAACTAAATTTGGGGCGTGCAGCTAGCCCCGCTCCCAAGGCTGTCACAAAAGCATCACCTGCAATTACTGGGAGTGCAGGTTTGGGTTTAAAAATGTTGAACTCAATTAATGTGACCTTTCCTAATCAAGTGTACATTGAGGACACTCATTTGCATGGGCCATTGCCAGAAAAACAGTGGGATTAGTACTTCCCATTCTTCTGCATCAGAAAAAGGGTTTTTTGTTATTCCAGGAGTTATTGATCAAGATTATAAAGGGGTTATTAAGATACAATTGTATACTGATACTCCTGCATCATTAACGGCCGGTGACTCTATTGCCCAGTTATTATTGCTTCCATACATCCCTATAAATCCTTTAATTGGGATCCCACGAACTGGTGGTTTTGGGTCCACTTAAATGGCCAGTTCTCCAGTTGCTGCAGAATTGCTAGCGCTGACAAAAAATTTGACTACAGACCGACCAAAAATGACAATTGAAATTCAGGGAAAATCATTTTCTGGCCTTATAGATTCCGGAGCAGATGTCTCTGTGAGACGCCAAAAGGAATGGCCAAATTAATGGGCGCTTGAGGACTCTCCGGCTGTTCGTGGAGTGGGTGGTATGCAGTTTGCAAGAAGTAGTGTACATTGGTTGAAGGCATTGCATAGAGAAACTGGTGAGACTGCAAGGATTCAACCTCTTGTGTTGCCCCTGCATATAAACTTGTGGGGTAGAGATTTTCTGTCACAATTTCGCACAAAAATTGTTATTGGATAATGGAAAAATTACATGATCGATGCATTCCTGATATTCCGTTTGCTTTGGCAATTTTACAAAATCCAGCCTTGCCTACTGCAGCTTTATTTCAATTACATGAAGCGGAGGTTTATATCATTGAATGGTTGCATTTGCAGACTACTCCCTGAAAAACAATTTCTACTATGGCTATGCTTTATAGTGAGTTACTCATCAAAGGCCGAAATCGCAGTATGCATTTATATGGCATAGATCTAGTTCAGCTATTTTTACCTATCTCCCTTACTCTGTGGGAAACTTGGTATAGTCAATCCATTGAATTGCAAATTGCTCTTGAAAATTGGCCAGGGAAGATTTCTTGCCACACTCCCAGTGACCCTTGTTTCCAGTTGCTTCGAAATGTATCTGTAAATTTTAATTCAGTTATTGCCAAGCAGCCAGTTGGGGGAGCGACCGTTTATGTGGATGGTGGTAAGACCTATGGCGCTTGTGCATGGAGACAGGAAGGGGTATGGAAAACAAAAATTACCCCTCCTCAGCAATCAGCACAAAGGGCTGTATTAGCTGCTGCTATTTTGGCCTTACAGGAATTTGCACAAGAACTGCTAAATCTTATTGTGGATTCTCTTTACGTTTATCAATTGATACTTAACATTGAATTTGCTTATCTTTCTCCATCTGTTGATGCTAATCTTATGAGTTTGTTTCTAGCTCTGCGAAACTGTCTTCATTCTCGCACACATTCTCTACATATCGCACACATTCGCAGCCACCAGCCACTTTCCGGGGAGCTGCAGGAAGGGAATGACGTGGCTGACACAGTGGCCTCGGCCATGTCCTGTCTCTCACTTTCCCCTGTTACTCCATGGGACTCACATAGCTATTTTCATCAAAATGCTAAAGCTCTTTGTAACCAATTTGGTCTCACTGCTGCAGAAGCTGCAGCTATTATTCAACAATGTCCTAGTTGCAGTGCTCAATCCACTGCTCTTCCTCAAGGAGTAAATCCTCGGGGGACATCTGCTTGTCAACTATGGCAGATGGATGTCACACAACACCCTCCCTTCAAACCATGGCACCATCTGCATGTCACCGTTGTTACCTATTCAGGATTTATTGTGGCAACACCTCAACGAGGAGAGGCTACAAAACATGTAGTCAACCATTGCCTCCGTATCTTCACACATGTGGGGCCATCAATGGAGATCAAAACCGATAATGGCCCTGCTTACATAAGCACCGCCTTTGCGGAATTGTGTCATCAATGGTCAATTATACATAAATTTGGCATTCCCCACAATTCCACTGGTCAGGCCATTGTGGAACAAGCTCATCAGACGCTAAAACAAGCACTCCTTCACACAAAAACAAGAACGGGGGAAATGGATGGATATGGCTTGCCTTTCATACAAAACATTCTTAATATTACCTTTTCACTTTAAATTTTTTAAACATGACAGAATCTCCCACTGCTACGGCAGCCAGTAGGCATTTTGCTTTCTCCCCTTCTGCAGGTATGCCAAGACCGAAAGTTCAGTATAAGAGACTACCAGATCCAACGTGGAAAGGACCTGTCCCACTGATAACTTGGGGCCGAGGATATGCTGCTGTTGAAGATGAGGGGACAGTTGTTTGGGTTCCTGCTCACTGTGTGCATCCTTATCATTAGCCAAAGGGGCAAGGGGATGGATTTGGGGGAATGGAAAAGAAACACGTTGATTCAGGACATGGGGAAGCCAGCAAACCTTCATAATAAAACTGATTGTTGGATATGTATGCACATGCCAACTCACAAAACATCAGGGCTTCCAATAGTTGCAGTACCTCTGGCTGAAAGTGACTGGTATAAGGGACAATGCTATGGTTGTTCAGGGATGTGGTCTAACAGTTGGACTACAAGTAACATAAATACATTGCATCTTGGAAGCCGAATCCAAGAGGTGGCGGGTATCTGCTGGACCCACAATGAGACAGTGGAGAATATGATTTACTTGGGAACATATCCATTTTGTAACAATACAATTATTATTGGCAATGGAAGTTGGGTTTATCCAGATGACATGAAAACTAATAATCTCACTTACTTTGTACATATTTCTAAATTTGATATCATATCTTTGATCATTGAAAATGGGTGTCCATTTATCCCTGCCACATGTTGTCCCACCATGATAGAAAACCAGCTGCCCAAATGTGCAAATGGGAAATACGCACCACCGCCCACTTATTCAGCTATGTTAATGGAATCTTTTGCACAATTAATCTATGCTGAACCAAATACGGTTGGTCATCTCCTGGGAGCAAATCTATGGTTGCTGTGTGGACGGATGGCCTATGATCACATGCCAACATGATGGAAAGGAGTCTGCACCTTTGGAAAAGTGATCCCATCTCATGTCATTTTAAAATCTTTGGGGACTGCTCATATCCGCAATGCGCATTCCGCAATGGAAGTAAACTCTGTTTTGAATCATGACTACTGGACACAGATATCAAGGGGAGTTATTCCTCCTTTAGGAGTCATAATGAACTATAGAGATTTGCATCATTTAAACAATTGGACAGTTACTATGTTTAAAGACACCATTAAAATGCTAAAGCTGCTTGAAGAAGAACAAGGAAAAATCCTTGACTTTGTCCTGCAAACCAGATATGTGGTGGACACTATTTTGGCTGCGCAAGGGGGAGTTTGCGCTGTGATTCATATGCAATGTTGCATGTATATCTCTGATTATTCTCCAAACATTACAGCTACCATACAGCATATGGAACAAACCCTGAATGAGAATCCATTACAATCGGAGGACGAGGGACTGGACATGTGGTCTGCACTTTGGTCCTAGTTGCCAGATGGTTCATGGATTCTTCACCTAATTGTTGGAGTGATATTGCTTTTTATACTTTCTCTTTGTGTATGCTGTTGTATCCAATGTTTCCCTGGACATTTAGGAATGTGTTGGGTGAAGCCTACGGAAGGAGAACTGTTGTTGCAGATGGCAAAAAGCTACCAAGACATCCGCGATCATCAAAAAACTAAAACAGGGGAGATGTGGGAATAAACTTTGACTTCAGTATTGGGTAATGATTAGTCTAAGACCTTATACATATTCATACATGTCTGCCTAAGGGTCACTGAGATAAGCAAGGAAATTAAAAACAAACACCAGGAACATTTAAGCAGCTCAGATGACTGTAAATAATTCTGTGTAATTATTTTAATCCACAATGTGAATGCTTACTATGTATGAAATTTTCAATAAGAGGGAGCACTAGAATTTGCTCTAGACTCCCATCCCGAGTACACCAGCCTGTATCTCATTCTTTCCATGGGAAACCACCACACACATGGGGAGACAAATCTCCCGGGGCCGCAGCGCAGGATCGGCCCGCCCCAGGAGAAGTGCCCAGCCACCATCCCTGCCTGGCACCGGGCAGAGCGCGAAGAGCTCACCAAGAGCGCCTCCCTGCTGGACCCTCCGCTCATCCCTCCAGAGCCGTGCAGGCTGGGCAGAGCCAGGAAAGGGAGCCGCGGGTGCACACCCACCTGCCAAGCAAAAGAGCCAGGCCGCCCCGAGCTTGGCTTCCTTCGCAAGTCCCTCCAGCCCGAACCCAAAGGGACCAGCAGGAGAAGCCGCCCGAGGCAGTGATAGTGCCCACCCATCCATGGAGAGGGTGGCAAGGCGACGGTCTGCGCCGCATCCTCCTCTGAGCTGAGCCTCACCGAGTGAGTGCCTCTGCACCCATGCTGCTGCAGCGTTTGGAGCTGCTGGTGTGTTTGGAGATGCATGGGGATGGGGATGGGCTGGGCGAGGGGTGGAAAGGACGGGTGGCTTCAGGCTCTCTCCGCCAGACCTGTCAGCCTGGGAAGTAGCGTTGCTGTCACCTCGCCTCCCTGTCCGTGGATGGGTGGGTGCTATCACTGCCTCAGGCAGCCTCTCCTGGTGGCCCCTTCAGGTTCAGGCTGGAGGGACTTGGGAAGGAAGCCAAGCTCAGGTCGGCCCAGCTCTTTCAGTTGGCAGGTGGGTACGCACTCATGGCTCCCTTTCCCGGCTCTGCCCAGCCCTCAGGGCTCTGGCAGAGCCCTAGCAGGATGAGCGGAGGGTCCAGCTGCCTTGGTGAGAGCTCCACCACTGGGCAGGAGGGCCCGCCTGTCAGCTGCACTGGGCGCCCCAGGCAAAGCTCTTCGCGCTCTGCCCTGCATCAGGCAGGGATGGTGGCTGGGCGCTTCTCCTGGGGTGGGCCGATCCTATGCTACGTTCCCGGGAGATTCACTTCCCCACATGGGGTTGGGCTGCCCTCTCAGGCAGGGGAGTCTTACCGGTAGTAGGGCATCATTTTTAAAAGAATTGGCTTTGCCTTCGAAGGCGGTGACAGAAGTGCCTGAAGCTGAGTGTCTCCACCGGGCTCTGGTTGCAGGGAGGACCCCTGGCTGGCCGCACATGGCTGTGCCAAATGCTGCGGCATTACTTTAAACAATGCAGGCAGCACAGGGAGAAGGGAAAGCAATGGTGGCGGAAGGTCTCCCGATACAAAATGCCCCACCAATGCCAAGGTCAACGCAGGCAGCACCATATCTGGGTATGCAACAAAAGTACTACTTAACGCCCAGCCCCCCACCATTCCCTCCCATTTTGCATGTTTAATATAGGCCTTAATTTGGGGGGAGGGGCTTAATTTGATTTTATGCCTATAAAGCATGCTAGGACTTCCTATTGGGGGAGGCCGTATTGTTGGAGAAACACAGTATCATCTTTCAATCTTTGCTTTATTAAAATGTGTATTTTTATTTCTACCTCTAGTCTAGCTTTTAATAAAGCCATCATTATATTACAAAAAATATTTCCTTTCTATTCATTATCTCTTTACTCTTTTAATACTTCAATTCTTATTCATTTTTTAGCTTGCCTCCCATACTTCTCTCTTGGATCTTTATCTACATTTATGTCTTCACTATTCAGTCTAAATATTTCTCTATCTACATCTCTATCCTCCTATGCTGCCAGGTCTCCAGAGTGTCTACCCAAGCCCCTATCTCCCTTTCAAAAGTATCTTCCTGCTTATCTAATTCAATTTCTAAATCTCTTAAACTACTTTCTCCTTGGTTTATTTCATTAGTCATTATCTTTATTGTCTTCTCCTTCTCATCTTCTTGCTTCATTTGCTGGTTTGTCTGTTCTATCTTTTCCTCCATTCTTTCTGTTATCTCCTCTCTTTCCTGGACATTTTGGTCTTCATTCATTATCAGTTGTAGGGTATTTTTTACTATCCCATTTATGCCTTGTAGTAGGTTTTTTTTTATCTCCCTGTGATTCTTTGTCATAGTATCTTTAATGCTTTGGAACATCAGATACAGATAATCAGATAATCAGGGTTGGAAGGGACCTTGTAGGTCATCTAGTCCAACCCTCCGCCTAAGCAGGAGACCCTACACCATTTCTGACAAATAGCAATCCAATCTTTTCTTGAAAGTCTCAAGTGTTGACACTCCCACAACTTCCAAGGGCAAGCTGTTCCATTGGTTGATTGTTCTCACTGTCAGAAAGTTTATCCTTATTTCCAGGTTAAATTTCTTCTTGTTCAGTTTCCATCCATTATTCATTGTCTTTCCTATAGATGCTTTAAAAAATAGCTTGACCCCTTCCTCTCTGTTGCAACCCTTCAAATATTGAAATACTGCTATCATGTCTCCACTGGTCCTTCTCTTCACTAGACTAGCCATGCACAGTTCCTGTAACTCTTCTTCATCCACTCCCCTAATCATCCTGGTTGCTCTTCTTTTCACTTTTTCTAGAGGCTCAACATCTTTTTATAGTGTAGTGACCAAAACTGGATGCAGTACTCTAGGTGTGGTCTTACTAAGGATTTATAGAATGATATTAGTACCTCACAATCTTGATTGTATCCCTCTGTTAATGCAATTTAGGATTGCATTAGAATATTTTTTTTTTTGGCTGCTGCTGCACACTGCTGCCTCATATTTAGCTGGTTGTCCATTTCTTTTGAAATTTCACTCATTTCCCCCAAGGGAGCATTTTGTCTTATTTTAGTATGTCCTGCTCTTACTCAATAGTCCAAAAGCAATATATTCAAGCCAAATTTGCTCCTCAGAAAGTACAATAATCATAGTTCTTTATATCCCAGGTTTATTCAATCAGTTCCATTTAGATAGTCCAAGAAGCTTTCCAAAAGTCAAAAGTCACCTTACTTTACTTAAGAGTCTTCTTATCCTCACAAATGAGTCTCCAGTAAAGTAGATAATTATAGAACAGCAGATATCACCACAGATGATTGATATCTTGAGATGATTGTTGTTTATTTCTCTTAGCAGAAAGGCTTGTAGGATTATGGTATATTTTTCATTCATTCATAGGTGGTGCCCTCAGAATAGGTTTCAGCATTGTTTCAAATCTGACAAGTTATTTAATGCAATTTTAATTCATTTTATGGAAGCAAAGTCAGTTATTCAAATAGATAATTCCAGCATTTTAAAATGCCTTTCCAAAACAATGCCAACCCAGTTTGAAAGTCCAATTTTCTAAGTTTTAAAAAGTTTTTAACTTTTCTCCCCTTACCTTCAGGTCTAGCATTTTTCTTTGTATAATTATTCACCACTTTTCAATTTTCAATTTCATCGTACACATATTGTGCATTGACAATAAACACTTGATTGATTTAACAAATAGTTCTAAGAGTCACTTTTCCTGGATTTTCTTTTTTTTCTTTTTAGAGTTAGGTTCTAAATAAAAAAGGAATCATCTCACCCAGCTCCAATCACTGTTCATCTACACCGCTCCTGCACTTTCTTTGTTGCCTCAGCTGTCGCAGCTTCATGGCAGCCATGATGGCTGCCACTTCTCCTCGTCATGGATGAGAAGGAAGAAGCCCTGGGTCGAGCAGAAGAGTTGTGGCTCTCTATGATCTACAGGGCACTCCTCTTTTCTTTATCACCCCTACAGGGGCCTTTAGCTCCTTTTGGAGCCCTGCAACGGGGAGAACTTGGAACGGGAGTGTGGAGACCCACTCCTCATGTTCAATCTCACTGTGATGTCAGGTGGCAGTTGGTTCATTTATTACTGTTGCTGTGTCCCAAGGTCATCTCCTGGGATCCCTTTCTGTGACTTTCTGACAAGCAAAGTCAATGGGGAATCCAGATTCAATAAACAACCAGGTTACTAACTTATCAACTGCAGTGATTCACTTAACAACTTTGGCAAGAAAGGTTGTAAATATGGCAAAACTCACTTAACAAATGTTTCACTTAACAACAGAAATTTTGGGAACAATTGCTGTAAGTTGAGGACGACCTGTATTTCTGGCTGTAAAGCTACCTGGTAATTTATACAAATTTTATGTTTTAAATAATTCCTAATGTCAATTTTTATAGAATCCTTCGTAGTATGTGGAAAGTAGGATAGAAACACATCAATGTATAAATGTATATATGTATAAAAATCTCCATATCTATCTGAACAACATGTTGCCTGGGTACGATTAGTTTTGAGTACAGATCAACAATAATCATAATGGGCAATCATAGTATACATATCAATATTAATCACATAGTAATAATACAATTAGCTTCTCCATCTTAAAAAAAAATCTGTATATAATTAATTATTCTTTTAATCTTTTTAATTTCTAACCTCTGTTTCTGTTAGTTAGCCATTGGTAAAACAAGTCCCATGTTAAGAAGTATTCTGTTTCTTCCTTTTCTTTTATTTAAAGTGCTAGTCTATCCATTCCAATATTTTTATAACACTTTCCTTTGCATGAATCTTTTCATTTTTCCATTGTTGTGCAAATACATATCTTGCTGCTGTTAACACATGTAAAATTAAATATGTACTCCCTTTATTATACTGTTCTAGCAAGATACCCAACAGAAATATTTTTGGGGAGGGCAGGGCTGACATCACAGCAATACGATGTGTCTCACAGAGAGCTCTGTGAGACTGTTGAAATCTAGCTGTCAGAGAGGTCTTAAACAGACCTAAATCACCTTGGGGGTGATGAGTGTAGAGAGCACACTCTGGTGACCAAGGGGGTCCACAATCTCCTTCATTGACCTGGAGAAGGCTATCTAACAGCAAGGAAGATGGCCATTGCATGTCATTCTGAAGCTGGAGCAGTCACCAGAAAGTGAAAGCAGAAGATGGTGTGAATAGACTGGGTGATATATTTTTAAATCTGAATATTTAAGAACAAAGGGAAGAAAGAGCCCCCTGAAATACAACTGAGGGAAGTGAGACCTAAAAGGAGATGGGGGTGGAATTGTTTTTCTTTCCACCTCCTGAATAAAAGTGGTGAGGAGAGCTTTTATGAGCCATAATTAAGACAGGAAATTGACTAAAGAGTTGCTGAAAGAGTGTATTTAGGAAAACTGGACTGGATATTTCAAATAGAATATAATACTTACTATAAAACCAATCTAGAATTTTTGGGCAATACAAACTGACTTTATGGAGCTTATTCTATAACTTTTATAATTTTTGAATTTACATAGAATACAATATATTAGAGGGAAAAAGAAAGATGCAGAGCAATAGTGCCACCTAAAGGCAGAAGTGAAAATTACAGTGGAAATTATACAGACTGAAAACTTAGTCTTGAAGCTTGAAGTTTAAGAACAAAATGATAAGAGCAGGGGTGGGATTCAAAAATTTTAACAACCAGTTCTGTGGGTGTGGCTTAGTTGGTGGGAGTGGCTTGGTGGTCATGTGACTGGGTGGACATGGCTTGGTTTATTTATTTTATTTATTTTTATTTATTTATTTTTGTCAATTGCTTACAAGATAATAGGTATAAGTAAAAACATAGTTATGAATACATGGATACATATAAGAAAAAAAGAAAGAAACAATAGGACAGGGACAGTAGGCATGTTGGTGTGCTTATGCATGCCCCCTACAGACCTCTTAGGAAAGGGGTGAGGTCAATAGTAGACAGTCTAAGGTTAAAGATTTGGGGTTTCGGAAGAAACCACAGAGTCAGGTAGAGTATTCCAGGCATTGACCACTCTGTTGCTGAAGTTGTATTTCCTGCAATCAAGTTTGGTGCGATTAACCTTGAGTTTGTATCTATTGTTTGCTCTTGTGTTATTATGGTTGAAGCTGAAGTTATGGTATTGGCTTGGCGTGGCCAATTCAATATCACTTATATCGAGGCAAGCATCTCCTCCCCTGGTCTCTCATGACCGTGGGGATGCTGCAACAGTCATAAGTGTGAAAAATGGTCATATGTCACTTTTTTCAGTGCCACTGTAACCTTTGAATGGTCACTCCACACAAGCAAAGTACCAGCAAAGGAGGGGAAAAAAACTCCAGAGAAGTTCCTGAGACAGAAAATCTAGTCCTGCCAAGAATGTAATAAGGGTTAACAGAGAGGCAGTTTCTGTAAGCAACACCAGAATGTTTCCTTCCTGCCTTCCTTACAGGATTAGGCCAGTAATTTCTTCTAACAACTAGTTCTCCGAACTGCTTAGAATGTTAACAACCAGTTATAGTGAATAGGTGCGAACTGGTAGAATCCCACCCCTGGATAAGAGGATGTGTTGACTGAAGAATCAAATAGAGAGTGGAGCACTGAAACTTTGTTTTTCAAAGAGTGTAGCTCTTGGAACTTAAAAGAAAGTAACAGATAAAGTCAACAGAAGCTGGATATTGCCTTTCTTCTTTGATTTTTTTTTTTTAATGTTTGCTCTGTGATCTCTACTTTAGAATATAAACTTGTTGGTAGTTGAATTTCTGGGCCTATTTGGATTACAAATTATTGCTATATTAATTCCTTCTACATTAACAAGATGGATTAGGTTTGAAGAACCTGAAGAAAATAAATTTTTTTAAAGATTGATAAAAGTTGGCCTTGGATTATAACTTTTTGGGATATAACTGAACTAATTTTTTTATTCTCTGGTGGATTATAAATATTGGACTTTAACATGGAGAAAACAACATCTGTACCATCTTCAGCTTCTTCTTCAGCAACTTCTAATCCAGCAGGCCAAAGAACCTTGGATGCTCTGCTACAGCAAGAGAAAGCCAACATTATGCAAGAGGAATTGAAAAACATGATACAAATGCTTTACAAAAATATGAAAGAAGAATTGAGAAAATGGAAGGGAAACTAGAAGAAAAAATGGAGAAAGTACAAAAAATAGAGACTTTTCAACAAATGATGGTGAAAAATGAAAAATGTATAAAAGAAGTAGAAGAGAAAGCTGAATTGACAGAAAAAAATTGGGAGAGCTGGATTATAGATTGTTACAGGCAGACAGAAGCAAAGATAGAATAATAGTTGTATTAGAGAGGAACATGGCAGACTTTTATTTGAGATTTCAAAACATGGAAGAAGAAGAAGGGAGAAAACTTAACAGAGATAATGGCAGAGTTGTTAGCGGCGGTCTTGGAGGCAACCAAGAAAAAATATTGGCAAAGATGGATGAAGTATTTAGAGTACATACTAGATTGTCAGCTTTGGAAGCCATGTTGAGATTTGATGCTCCCATGCTGCCACAACTGAGCCTGAGAAAGTAGGAGGGCATAATTCATTTGAGTATATCTAGTTAGACAAAATAAAATTATTTTGTTGGTCCAAGATCACTAAGTGTGGCGCATAATGAAATGGGAATCTTACTTTAGGATGGATGGTGATTGGACCATGTGATGTGGTGATGGCTAAGGGGAGATGGATTTGTAGTTTTTACTTTTGCAAGGAAACCTGAAACTTTCAGATTCGGGATTCCACAGATGTGTCAGTTACTGTCCAAATAAAGATACATTTGAGAGATGTCTGTCTCAGAGTTATTGATTGGAATGGAGGGTGCTGGAATGCTGACATTATCTCTAATCTCTGAACAAACTCCAGCACCCCAAAAGGGGGCTGTCAGGTTGCTGAGCCCCAGAACTGACTCCAAAAATGGACCAGTGCAAAGACTCAGTGAAGATGAAAGAAAGGGAAGAAGCTACAGAAGGGGCTATGAAGCTTGACACCAGAGAACTAATTGAGGCCCCGGTCCCCTTCTGAAGAATGTTTGCAAACAATAGAAGCTGCAGAGGATAGATGGAAACTAGGCGCCCAGCCCAAGGAAACAGATTCAGGCAACTGGCCTCAAGAGACAGATTCATGGAGAAGCTGCCAGACAGAGCTGAATCCAGAGATGAGACCAGAGAAGCTGACTGAATGCCTTTCCTTCTTCAGCCCTCTTCAGAATGGAGAAGTGGGGGGACGTTGGAATCAGACAACTCCCAAGACTGGAACCTTTTGCCTCCATCCTGAAGCCAGTTGTTGGCAGGGATCCCAGAGCAATTCCAGCAACTTAAGGTGGAAAGTTATGTCTCACAGCCATAACCTCTTCAGACAAGCTGGATCCTAATGCAGCCCACCTTTACTTTCCCTAGTCCGAGAATTGACAGTGGAACCAGTGTGGTGTCAGTTGGAGGTGGCCTAAGGATCGGCCCAGCCTGGCAGGCCCCAGCAGCAAGAGAGAGACAACGGATACAGCTGACATCAGAGCTGCCAACCTTGAGTGATAGTTCGGAGTGAGAAACTGCGAGGGAGCGGAGCGACCGAGGGGGGGATGGTGTGGAAGGGGGGTGTCCCCCCTTCCACGGTAGGGAGCTTTGACAATTTTACATTTTAAATGGTGCAATCTGATGCATACTTTAGTCATGATTTGGACATATACATACATACATACATGCAAGCAGCACCAATGTACTTGAACCGGATTTGTAAGATATTAATAATGCAGTTCACTGACCATCTTGGCCGGAAAGGGTCCACATTCTTGGGCCTCTGCCCATCTGCTCCGTCCCTTTGGGCTGCTCCGGCTCTCCTCCTCCTCCAGGGTCCCTGGCTGAGAGGGGCGTCCCAAGTGCCTGGGATCCGGCCCCTCCAGGCTGCCTCTTCAGGGCCACAGAAGCCTCCCTCACATGGCCCCGGGGGTGGAGGGGGCCTTGCCAGGGTTCCCGGCCTTGGAGCTGGGCAGAAACGGCCCTTCCCAGCCCTCTCCCACCCTCTGGGCCTCCCACCTGCGGAGGGGAGGGGGATCCAGGCTGAGTCTTGGACCCACCAGCCTCACAGTCCAGCTGAAGGGTCGGAAAGGGCCAGGCAGGCAGATGGACACACACACACACACACACACAGAATGGGGGGGGAGGCTGGTGTCCTTCACTCCCCAAACGCCCCCCTCCCAGTCTGTGCATGGGACCCCCAGCAATGCTGCCATCAGCTGCTCCCCTGCAGGGAAGTCCTGGATTGTCTGGGGGAGGAGAGGAGAGGACAGTGGCCACTCCCCCCCCCTTTGCTTGGCATTTGTGGGGAGACCCCTCAAGGCGAGATTCCTTCCCAGGGGCTCCCAAAAAGCATCCAAATGTTCCTGGCATCAAGTGGGGAAAGAAGCCTAAAAAGAGAGAAACTCCTGCACCGGCTGCGATTGGGGCTCGGAGGGGACAGGAACCCCCCCTCCTTGCGAGCCCCCCCCGCCCCGCTCCAGCCTGCCCTCTGGCAGGACCCCCTTCCTGGAGAGGCTCCTCCCTGCCAGACCCTCTTGCAGCCTCTTGGACCCAGGGGAGGCTGGGGGGGGGCGCATATCTAGGTGCAAAGGGCGGGGGGAGGGACACAATGTACCCAGCAAGGAGCCCTCCCCCCCTCTTCCCCCTCCCTCTCCAGGGACTTCCCATCAGGCTGGGGAGCGAGAGAAGCCGAGGCGCGCAAGAGGCCAGCCACGGCAGCTCCCCTTGCGAGAGGGAGGCCGGAGAGGGACGCGCCTTTGCGCCCCAATCCCAGCGGCCTTGAGACCAGACGGGTGCGGGGAGGGGATGATGGGAGCTCAGCTCTCGAGAAAGGCCCAGGGATGCCCTGCAGTCGTGCTTCATGGGGGATAGAGAGTTCGTCTCTCTCATCTCCGCCTGCCAGAGCAGAGTGCAGCGCAAGGGTTAAGCCCAGAGAGTTGTGACATCCTAGAGCGGAAAGGAGCAACCGCTTCCTGCAGCGTGGAATTCTCTCCTCACCCCAGTACAGAAATCAATGCAGGCAACGTCCTCTCGCACATACTCTGTTCGCCCTCTGAAGCCGCCCAGGATCGGAGGCTTCACTTCTCGAAACTTTGGGCTTGGGCATATCGATATTCGGAATATCAGAGAATGTAGAGATATATTTATTTTTGTACATTCCATTTTGGGGGTTTAGCGTGAGATTTCGTTTATCAGAGTGAGACAGTCAAAATTGGTTGAATTGCGTGAGTCTCACGCTGATTGCGTGAGAGTTGGCAGCCATGTGACATTGGGTATGTTACAAACCCCAATTCCTCCCCCTCCACAACCAGCAAGGTTATTAACCCCTGCAGAGAGTAGTCCTCTAGGGTGGGGATTTTATCTTGGCAAGGGTGGGTCCAATGCCAATGGATGCCAGCACCCATTGCACCACCTGGTTCAGGAGCACCCTGGGCCCAAAGAGAAGCAGCTATCCCTTCTCAGCAAAGGGATCTGTGCAGGCAGCAGACTGCAACTGCCACCCCTCTTCCCATAGCAGAAAAGAATTCAACAGATGGGCCCTGCTCAGCAGGTTCCAATTCAGCCACCCCTTGGAGCAACCCTTCAGGGCTCCTTCTTCCAGCATGCCTCATTTGCTCGGCAAATACCAGCTCAGCCATCCTTTAGAGAAGTGGTTGCCAACCAGTGGGCTGGGGACCACTGGTAGTCTGCGGTAAAATTTTATGGTCCACAGAGAAATGTCCCCAAAGCACTTCCCTCAAAGCAATTAATCCAGGCTGTGCAGGAACACAAGGCTGGACTGCCCACATGGCCTGCCCACCCACTGGCCCCCACCCTTTGGCCAAGCGCAAACCTTACCTTGAGTAGAGTCATGCAAGCTAGAACTGGAAGGTAAGACCTAAGGCAGGGGAGGGAAATCTGCCCGTGGGTAGCTTGCTGATGTTGGTGGGAAAGTTGGTCCCTATTCCAGAGCTGCAGTAGTCACAAGACTGGCCCTTTGGTCATCCTGGAGCAGGTCCTCCATGGCAGGCTGGTGCACCTGGGTGGAGCAGCTCCTCCATGGCAGGCCAGTGCACCCAGGTGGAGGAGCAGATGCTCCAGGATGACCAAAGGGCCAGTCCTGTGACTACAGCAACTCTAGAATATAGGACCGACTTTCCCACCAATGTTAGCAAGTCATCGTCAGTATTCATATTAGTGGTCTGTAGGATTTAAAATTATAAATTTGGTAGTCCCTGAAGTCCAAAACGTTGGCAACCCCTGCTTTGGAGAACCCCTACAGGGCCCTACATGCCACAGCCAGCTCAACACATTCCAGCTCACCCCACAGTTGCTATGCCGATCCCCCCACCCCCTCTCAGACCAGATCCATTGGCTTTCAAAGCAACATTTGATGGACGGTGTGAACACTTCTCTTACTTCCTTACTCAGATCTGGTCCCACATAGATCGATTCATAAACCAATATGCAACAGATCGTGACCTGGTTTCCGCAATCACAGATGGGATGAAGGAGGTGGATGCTTCCAATTGGGTAATTCAGTTGCACTATGAGGAAGCACTGGAGCTACAGGATGTTGATGCCTTTATTGAACTCCTTAGGGCTAGGTTTGAGAATCCTGATAGACTTGGAGAAAGTGAGGACAAAATAATGGAAATGAAACAAGGCAAGTGACCCTTAAAAGACTTTGTATGGGAGTTTAGAAGGGTCATAAGCAATCTCATAAACTAGCCTGAAAGAATACTTCTGCACTACTTTAGAAATGCTATTGACCCAGAAGTTTAAAAAAAGCATGCAACATCAGAGGAATACCAGAGATTTTACAGGATTGGTATGCCTTGTCCCTTAGGCTAGCTGACTTTCTGGCTCCTGTACCTGTTCCACAACTGAGGCCTAGTACAACTGCCAGGAGTTGAAGGATTCCACAGAAGCCTCCAGACACTAGCTGGTTTGCTAGACATGCTGTAGAGGGTCCCCTCCACACAGAAGGGAGCAAGGAACTTCCAGTCCAAGAAATCCTTCCCCCCAGAGGCCAATGAAGAAGAGGACCCCATGGTGAGTGCTGCCATTCCCCCTTTTACAGTTAAGGTGAAGTTTGTGGTGCCTGATATGGGGAAGGCAGGGGAAGTAGAAGCAGTAATAGACACTGGATGTTCCAGATGCCTGAGCTCCCCATCATTGAACAATTAGGAATAAAGACTGAAGCCCTGATACACCCAATCAAGTTTGAACAAGTAGATGGAACTTTAATTGGAGGAGTTCCTGCCACAGAAATTACAGAGTTAATCAAACTAGAGATGGGCAGACAACGTGAGCTCACACCTTTTGTAGTAGCTCCAAAATGTCAGACTCTGTAATATTGGGACTTGCTTGGCTGGATAAATGGGCCCCTACTATTAAGTGGGAAGATGGATACCAAAAAATCATAATTGGGATTGGCCCACTACCCTCCTTCCTCCCACAAAGAAACTGCCACCCAACAGGGATCCACAACCAGAAGCAGCAGCTACTGCTTCAGACTCTCCTCCCAGAGAGCCCCAAGTCCCTAAAGAATACAGGGACTTAGCTGAGGTTTTTAGTGAAGAAGAATGCAACATTTTACCCCCCCCCCAATCAAGCCACTGATTATGCCATCAAGTTAGAACCTAGAATAAAACTGCCAAAACCAAAGATGTATTTCATGACAGCAGCCAAAATGACTGAGTTGAGAAAATACATTGATACCAATTTGGACAGAGGTTTCATCGAACCTGCCAAATCTAGGTTGGCAGCTCCAGTACTGTTTAAAGAAAAAAAAAAGATGGCAACTTGATATTATATGTGGACTTCAGGGGCATGAATGGTGTGTGTATAAAAAACATGTACCCCTCCCCCTCATGAAGGACTTATTAAATCACCTGTCTAAAGGCAAGATCTTTACCAAGCTAGATCTGAGAGAAGGCGACTACCGAGTTTACATAAAGGATGGAGATGAATGGAAAACTGCCTTCAACTGCCTTCTGGGTAGTTTTCAGTTGCAAGTCATGTCTTTTGGATTCCAGCCCCCCTCCCCCCACGGTATTTATGCAACTCATCAATGAAGTGTTATATCCATACCTGTACAAAAGCAATTTCCTAAGTGAAAGTTTTTGACAGAACCCACCTTCTCTCCTCCCACTTCTACACTTCAAAAATCATGAGAACCAATTAACTGCAACTGGAAATTCTTAATATGATACACAGAATAACCTTGAACTTTTCAACTCCTCTAACTCTCTCTCAAAAAAATGTGGCAGCTGAATTTCAAAGCTGACAGGTGTGTCCCCCCTTGAAAACTCTTTCTCCTAAAAGAAAAGAAAAAAGTACACATATAGGGGTTAATACATTGTCCTTAACACCCTCCCCCCCACGACAATACATTGTCCTTAACACCCTCCCCCCCCCACGGTTTGTGGGGCAAATCCTCATGGAATTGGTTAACAATTGATCAGCATGAACATCCCAACTCTTTACCCAACTAGCATCTGAGAGGAGGTATCCTTTCCATAAGACCAAATATTGCAATCAGCCATGGTGTAATCAAAAATTGAGAATTTTTTGAATCTCATAATGTACCATCAACAGTTTTGGGGGAGCGAGTGGTAGTGATCTTATCATCGATGTAGTAGCTGGTTTTAGTAAACTACAATGGAACACTGGATGAATTTTCCCCAATAGTCGAGGAAGACGTAATTGGACAGTGACTGGATTGATTATCTTTGAAATTGGGAACGGACCCAAGAATTTTGGACCCAGCTTCTTACTGGGCAGTTTCAACCTAAGATACTTGGTCGACAAATATACTTTGTCCCCTACTTTAAAAGGCGGTTGAAGGGATCTATGTTTATCCACCTGTTTTTTATAAATTTTTGCAGCTTCAGTCAAAGCTTTTTTTGTATCTTCCCACCCTTTCTTTAATGAGTTCCTCAATTCTATTAGGAACATGGATGAGGGAGGTTGTCTAGGTAACTTTGGCATTGGGACAAAATCCATTCCAGTGTTGATTTGGAATGGAGTCAATCCTGTGCTGCTATGTACTGCATTGTTGTAAGCAACCTCTGCAAAAGGTAATAACTCAGCCCAATTTTCTTGTTGATAATTTACAAAACATCTAATGTATTGTTCAATCATGGTGTTAGCCCTCTCCACTGCTCCATTACAAGCAGGATGGAAAGCTGAGGATAACCCTTGAGAGGAGCCAATGGATTTCAGAAATTCCCTCCAAAATTTTGCAGTTAAATTGTACCCCTCTATCTGATATTACTCTGCGAGGTACACCATGTAGTCTATAGATATGTTTCACGTACAGCTTTGCAAGTTTTTTCGCAGATGAAAGTCCTTTGCAGGCTATAAAATGAGCCTGTTTAGAGAATGTCAATTATAGTCCAAATGACCGTATTCCCTTCACTCTTAGGTAATTCAGCAATAAAGTCCATTGTGATTTCTTCCCAAGGTTGGGTTGGTTCAGCAACTTGTTGCAGGAGGCCAGGGCTTTTTCCAGTTCTGTGTTTCATCATGGCACAAATTGAACAACATTTTACAAAGTCCTTGATATCAGGTTTCATTTTTGGCAACCAGAACTGTCTTCATAGTAAATGTAGGGTTTTTAGGAATCTGAAGTGGCCTCCCAGCTGGGAGTCATGGCTACGCTTTAGTACCAGTAGTCTTAGGGTTGTGGGTACATTATCCCCATCCCGAGTAAGAGGAAGCAGCAAGCCTGTCTGTGGGGAGCCGCATCTCCCCCCCCCGGGCTTGGCTTTTTTTCCTCCCGAAGACGACTGCAGCGATGGTCTAAAATGGCCATCCCGAAGAGGATGGCTCAACTTGACTAAGATTTGTGCAGGAGGGAAGAAATAGGTGGATAACATCTGAACCAGGACAACTGGGCAGTATAACCAAATAAAAGTACCCTAGGTAATATTAAGTAATTTCGCAACTCACTTTTCTTTTTTAAAAATTCCATATCACCTTAATATGTCACATGCCTGTTTCTTACTGCACCGGAGAAGCACCGGAGAAGCAGTAAGATGCACCGGAGAAGCAGTAAGAAACAGGCATGTGACATATTAAGGTAATATGGAATTTTTAAGAAAAGAAAAGTGAGCTGTGAAATTACAAAGGGACAGAGAAAAAAAAAAGGAAAATATTTTTGACAGCTAAATGGGGCTTCAAACCAGGAAAGGAAGAAGCTGGAATTAAAGATTTAATGAAATTGGACTAAAGTAATTTGGGAATAATCAAGTATAAAATTAAAGCTGGACTTAATATTGCCAAAGAATAATAATAATAAAGTTTATAAATTGGAGACTGGATTGTCTTGGAATATTGAGGTTCAAAAAACCTTAAATAAAAATATAGGGGGAAAAAAGTGAAGACTTCGTATAATGGAGAGTGTCACCTTTTAATAAAAATTTAGTTCAAATAAAAAGGAAAGCATCTTGTTTTTGAATGAACTGGTATAAAATTACAGAAATATTGAAACAAAGTAAGAATTTTAGAAAGTGAAAGCAGAACCAGAATAAAGGAAAAAGCAAGGAAGGAAAGATTGTTTGTGGGACTGACTGATATTTTTGGTATGAACCCTGAACTGGAATAGATGAGAACTTTAAAAAATTGAAAGAAGAAAGAAGGAAAGTAAAGGCCTGGTCACACTGCAAGAACTTTGCTATAGCGGTCCTGGAGCGGTGAAAAAAAATCATCACCGCTCGTAACCGTTCACCACCGTTTAACAGAAGTTGGCCTCCGTTAAGGCAACGCCATATACGCTCGGCCTCCGCTGATGGTTCCTCCTACCGCTCCGAAAGTTTTGAGCTGCACAAAATATTGCGAGCGGTGAGGAGCGCACAATTTTCCGCTCCAGCAAAGTTCACCACCGCTCCAACAACGCCCGGTCAAAGTTTGGTGCCGCTAGACGCAAGTTCGTGGATGCTTGGGTCCGCTAGGCCAACGCAGAAATCTTCAACGCTGGACCACCGCTGTTTTGGAAGCTTTGCCCGGGCGGTGATTAAACGTTGCACTAACTTTGGTGGAGCGGTTGTAAGCGTTTTACAAGCGGACACGGGATTCCTGGAACGGTGTCAGGCGTTGAAGCAGCGATCCATTGCAATGATGAACTTTGGTTTGGCGTTGGTATGGAGGTGTTGGAGCGGAACCAGAATTTGCCTATAAATATGGGGAGAAATGGACCAGTAGCCCTTTTGGAATAGGCCTTGAGTCACAACACCAACAACATTACAATACCATCAGTGTGGTAGTCAAAGAAGTGGTAAAGGCCATCATTGAGGAGTACACAGATGAACTCTTGTTTTGCCCAACAACTGAACAAGGATGGAGAGACCTGGCTGAACAATGATACCAGCGATGGAACTTTCCCCACACAGTTGGTGCCATTGATGGCAAGCACGTGGCATATAAAGCTCCTCCTAACTCTGGCTCAGAATTCTACAACTACAAAGGTTTTTTTTCGTTATTAAGTAAAGTAGTCAAGAATAGTTTAATAAAAATGCTGTTTATTAAAGATCAAAGCTTTTGAGACCACCCAAACACAAAAGTGCACAACAATAAACAACAAACATCAAAACAGCTGACCAGCTCAACCTTTAAACAAAAATCACATGAAATATCTGAGCAGTCCCTTCAACACATTTCAAACAGTCTCAATTCTCCTCGGTGGTGGCCCTTATCTCTGCAAGTACATCAGCAGTCCTTTGAGATGAGGTGGTGATTGATAAGGGTGGAGCGTTCATCTCCTGCCTCTGGAGGTCCTGGAGAATACCCCCCTCGCTGATGGTGCTCATGTTGGTGTGGTTACTGGAAGAAAGGTTCGGCATGTCTGACAACATGAGGCCTTCGTTGGAGCTCCTTGGGGTGGAGGATGGCTGGCTGACTCTGGGTGTCTGCAATTGCTGGAAGAGCTGACGCTGATGCTGAGGCTGAGACTGTTGCCGAAAGTGGATAGGCTCCTGTTGGAAGCCGTGATGCTGAGGCTGGAAGTAATGCGGCTGCTGCTGCTGGTAGAATGTGTGTGGGGGTGAAAGTGCGAATGCTGGACATGGTGGAGCTGGAGGAATGGGGTGGGACATGGGTCGCTGCGTCTCGTGGAGGATGGCCGTCATCCTCTCAACTGTGAGCTGGTACTGGGCCTCAGGTAGCCGTTGGAGAGACTGGGACATGTACGTGATGAAGGGCTGCCTTGCATGGCTGATCTCTTGGGCTTGGACCAGTCTCTCCATGAGGGCGTTGGTGGCCTTCATACAATCTCTCATCTCCAGCATTGCAGGGGAGTCTTCAGGCTCGCCTTTGGTGGCGCCACGGTGTTGTCTGGTGGTGGTGGAGGTGGGAGCTGGTGAGGGGTTGCCCATGGACCTCGAGACTGCCGCTTGCATTTCAATGAGCGAGAGTGAGCCCTCATTCCCTTCCTGTTCCTCGATGTCATGGGAAGGCTGGCGAGAGGTGCTGGCCGACGCCGAGGGCTGGGCTGCTGGAGGCTGGCTGGCTACAGGTTCTGGTGTGAGGAGTATGCTTCTAAGTGGCTGACCTTTCCTGGGCTTCACCTCCTTGTGCAGGAAGGCACAGTTCCTCTGGATGAACAGTTCTCTGTCCGTCAAGTTCACTGCAGCCTGGCCAGACTTCTTGGTGAGAAGCTTAGTGTAGAGGTCCCGGACTGACTTCCACCATGTCCTGAGAGCTTCAGCTCCCTCCTCAATGTCCAGCTCTCTTGCCTTCCTGGTCCAAAGCTCCGTCTTCTTCTTTGTATCCTTGTAGTCGGTGGCCCCCTTCCTCCAAATAAATTCGTGCTCCCGGATCCACTCGATGAGTTGCTCCTGAGTGTCATCATCGAGCAGGAGGGCCTTGCGGCGAGACTTCTTCTGAGGCTGACGCTGTTCATCGTTCTTCTCCAAGTATGGGTGCTGAGAGTCAGAGTCTGAAAAATATAGCAATTGAATAAAAATAATATTAATAAATAAATAAATTAAACATATATTATTTAGATCAACTTGTATTGATTACGTAATCGAATATCCTTCGGATCACCTAATTCGTCCGACTTGACGAATAGAGGGGTTTCGTAATGTAGTCACATTTTATGCACACATCTTTGTTAAATTTTCAATGAGAAAATAGTTGTTCTCCTGATAACAAACAATAACATTCAAACATTGTAATGGATGGAATTATCGTCACCCGCAGTCCTTGTTGCTAGGTCGGACAAGCTACAATGTTTGTCCGACTTGGCAACACTAATGTATGCAATTCGCCTTCTAACTATTGTGATGTGGTTGTCTTTTCACAGGTGAATACATATTTTGTCTTGGGGGAAACATGAATAAATTTGACTACATTACAAAACTCCTCTATTGAAAGTCTAGTTTTTCATTGCATTCATCACACTATAATTACCTTCAGCAGCAGCACGGCCCTCCTCAGGTTGGTCATCACCAGGGGGTAGCTCCTCACCATCAGGCTGGTCCTGTGTCAGGGCCTCCTGGGGCTCATCATCAGAGTCTGCAAAATATACAACATGAATAATAAATGAGCAATGACAATTAACGTGAAAGAAAGATTATGGTTATTATTATTATTATCATCATAATTATATTAAATTTCATATATTTTCATTGGTGATTACCTTCATCAGCAGCTGCCCCTGCCTGGGCGATGGTAGCAGTGGTTGTGGCTGTGTTAGCAGTGGCTGTGCTAGCAGTGGCTTCTGGTGTGGCCTGACTGGTCTCTGCAAAATATAACAATGGAATAATAAATTAAAGAGAATGGTTGAGGTTTCAAATTTTTCTTGACGCAACCAGTGGGCCACATATATTTACCTGACTCCACTGCTGCCTGCATCTTCTTGGAGGCTGCTGCCTTTCCTCCTCCAGCCTTCCTCTTCTTTTGTCCACGTCCCATGATGAACTTCTATCAAAACTCTTTGAGAACTTCCGTACAGCTCCATTACGGTAGTCCAAAGCGGCATGTCGCAATTACTTCAAACCCCCGCCGAGCCAAAGCACGCATGCGCAGAACAACGCTTTATCAACGCTCGCATCACCGCTAAACCAACGTTCCCTACCGTTAAACCAACGCTAAAGCAACGCCGGCTTCAGCGGTGCACCGCTAAGGCAATGCCCGTGTTTTCAAATTTTTTTCCAATTTTGTGCGCGGTGACGAGCGGTGTCGAAATTTGTCCCCCTCTTCCTACCATTCAAGGACCGCTATAGCAAAGTTCTTGCAGTGTGACCAGGCCTTAAAAGTGGTTTGTTTGTTTTTTGTGGACTTTGAGGATTATAAAATATAAGAATGATGATATCTCTTTGGGACTTAAAAATGGAACTTAAAAATATGAGAGAATTACTGCAGGAAAGAGGTGAATCACTTTGCTCTGTGCTAGAAAAAAATGGAAATGACGATTGAAGAACAAGAAGAAAGATTCTCAGAAGAGCAGGAATTGACTCAAGGAGAAGACATTTTGAATGGACAATTAACACAAAGAAGTGGGGAAAGAAGGAAGGTTAAAAAGTTGAATTTTAAGAAAGCAATTAAAAGAGGGAATAATTGTGAAGTTAGAAAAGGCAGGAAGATTCAGCAGAAAAGGGAAAGGGAAGATATTAAGAAGGAGATAAATTGGAATGAGAAAAGTCATGGGGAAAAAAGAGGGAGGAGAAACAGTAAGACTAGTAAAATGTTGAAAGGAAATTGTTTCTTTACAATTAAAAGAAGGAATACTTGTGAAGTCAGGAAATGTAGAAAGAATGAGAAAAGACATGGGGAAGAGAGCGGGAGGAGACTCAGGTTCGCTCCCTGGACAATGCACCGGAGAAGCAGTAAGAAACAGGCATGTGACAGAAAGAATCACAGAACTAGTAAAATGTTGAAAAGAAATTGCCTTTTCAGAGATAATGGTTGATGAATTAAAAGGGGGATTCTGCAGGGTGACAAGCGGTAATAAGAATATTTCTGCAATTAAAAATATTTAGAAAATAGGGTAATATAGATATTGATAACTCTTATTAAAGGGGGGGAAATATGCTGTGGAATCCAATTGAGAAGATGTAATGACTAATGGTTTATTGGGAATTAAGATGAGGGAATAAAGGTATATTCTAATCATTAAGGTGTCACACTCAAAATAGTAAAAGGGGAAACTTATACTTGTTCTTTTTTCTTTTTGTGTGGGTGTGTTAAGATCTGTATCAATTTAGAACTTATTAAATGTGTGTAATTGAAAGGGAATGTGACAGACTAAAGAAACAGCTAAATTAATAAGTTTAATATAGATTATTAAAAGCAAGGAAAGACATTGGTAACTTCATTATTACCACTATTAGGCAAATATATATTGTTTATTTTCATTTTTAAAATAAATATTAAGGATTATATTTGAAATAATTGAAATGAAATTAAATGTTTAGATTGGGATTAATGAAAGAATTTAGAGTTAAACCTTATTAGTATTTATTAGGTAAATACATATTGTTTATGTTTAAAAACAAATACTAAAGGATTAATTTGAAATAATTGAAATGAAACAAAATTGATTGAAATTAAGGAAAGAGGCTAGAATTAATGTGTTTGTTTCTCTCCCTACTGAAAATTTGGAATGGAAAAGGTAATAATAGAATTAAGTATGCATATATCATTGTATAATTTCTGTCATATTTGTATGTAAAGATGATGACCCGGAAATATGTTGTCCACCAAAAAGAGATTTTTGTTTTTAATGTGAAAACTGAATAAAGTTTGTTAAAAAAAGAAAGAAAGAAAATGTGATTAAGAAAATATTAGAATGTACAGAAATGAACAGATTAACACTTGCAATTAAAGAGAAGGAGCAATCTGAATATTGTTAATTATTATTGATGGTTAACGGGAAAAAATGAAATCTATAAATATCTAATAGTTTAGTGAAATAAGGAAAAATCTTAATAGATTGTTATAATTTTAGATATATTACATATATTAATAATAAGTGAAGGTCCAAACATGTTATTGTTATAGTGTAAGAGATATTATGTGCATTAATAATGTTAGGGATAACATTGTTTTTACCCTAACTGGTTTAGGTAAATAATAATATGTAATCATAGTTTGTATGTTAAAGTGTCTGCAACTTTAACTGTGGGATAGTAATTAAGGGAGTGGTTGTGAAAGCACTTTAAAAGAAGCAAGGCTGCAGCTTGCTCGCTCTCTGGCTTTGATGATCCCTGATTACTGCAAGGAAACAAGTCTGCATTGCTCGCACGGGAGAGAAAACAAAGGACTGACTTGTAAGTGAATTGACATAGGATATTTCTACACGGACTTTGCTAACTGATATCCCTGAATGGACTGACTAAATGATACATGACTATTGGACTGTTATTTTGACTATGCTATGAACTCATAATGGAATAAAATATATATTTGATAGCACAAGCGTATCTGTCATTTTTTACTGTGTGTTAATAAACATACAAGCTTAGCTCACTCATTTATCTGTGTGCCTATCTGACTAACGCTGCACATTCTGTTTAGCTTGTCTCCCTAACCCTGGTTGGGGAAACCAGGCTTAACACTGGTTATGGGCCCAGAGGCTGCAAAGTCAGTTTAACTAGGATAAAACAGATTTATGTAAAAGTGAGAGTTTGTGTTGTTATACATTACAGTAAACAGACAGCTGTGTTTTATTAATTATAGTTTTATATCCATATAAGAAAACATGGCACAAGTCAATCTACAAAGTTTGTCCCTTATATCCAAGTTGGATGGAACAAACTATGTATCATGGTCTATGAAATGTAGTCTGCTTCTACGAAGAGAAGGTTTGTGGAACATAATTGAAAATCCACCAAACGTAGAAGAATGGGATCCAGAGGATGAGGAAGATAAATTAAAGATAGAAGAATTTATGCATAAAAATCAACAAGCTATTTGCATTATTGCTTTAACCTTAACTGATATGCAACTTGTTTATATCCATGGAGAGAATACAGCTGTTGGGTGTTGGCAGAAGCTGAAGAGGATTTATGTTCGAGATAATGTTGGTGCTCACATAAATCTAACACGGAAACTTTTCAGTACACATCTCCATAAGAATGGTGATATGCTGAGTCATTTGAAAACTATGCAAAGCATTTTTCAAGAACTGCACGAGAAAGAGCTTATTTTCTCTGAACTACACCAAGTCTATATAATTCTATCTTCCCTTGACGAAACCTATGATAACTACATAACTTCACTTGAAATATTGCCAAAGGAAAGCCTAACTTTAACTGACATAACTGGCAGATTGATTGAAGAGACCAGAAGAAGGCTTGAAAGAGACGAATTAAGGAGGCAGCAACCTCAAAAAGAAGATAATGAAACTCCTACTGCATGCGCAATTAAAAAGTGTTTTAATTGTGGAGGAAGAGGACATTTGGCAAGATTTTGTAAAAAGGCAAAGCACCAGAACGCTGGCCAGAATACAAAAAGTCATCAAAAGAAAAATAAAAATTTAGAGTTAGCCATGTATACTAACGGAGCTGTAAAAAATAATTTATGGGTGGTTGATAGTGTAGCATCACATTGTATAACTAATGATAAGAAAAATTTTATTAAAATGTCCAAGAGTACACAGCAGATATCGTTAGCCAATGGCTGGAAACTGAAAGCTAAAGGTCAAGGTATAGCATATTGTTCTTTTATAAAAGAGAATGTAAAAATGTTATATGTACCACAACTTAAGTTTAATTTAATTTCAGTAACAATTTTGGTTAAACTAGGATATGTAGTTACATTTAAAGGAGATAACTGCATAATTGAAAAAGAAGATAAGAAAATTACTGCATCTTTAAGAGGTGAATTATATGTGTTAAATGATGATGGTTTAAAGGTGGCTAACACAGTTTATGAAAATAAGAAACCTCATGATGAATGTATTCACTTGTTACATCGAAGGCTAGGGCATTTAAATTTTAAAATGCTTAAGAAAACTGTTGAATTATCTAAGGGAATAAGTTTGAAACCTTGTAATAAGTATTTGCAATGTAATGCCTGTAATCATAGTAAAGCCAGGGTCATACCGGCTAATAGAGTTGATGGATTTACTACCAAAGAGCCTTTAGAGGTAGTATTTGCTGATTTAATAGGTCCTAAAAAACCAAGTGTAGGAGGAGCTCGTTACATACTAAGTATAATGGACCACTATTCTAGATATGGGTTTTGCTATTTAATGAAGAGCAAAACTGAAACGTATCAAAATCTCTTTAATTGGATAAAATTTGCAGAAAGGAAAACTAAAAAGAAATTAGTAACTCTTATAACAGATAATGGTACAGAATTTACAAATAATAAATTCCAGAACAGACTAAGAATGTTAGGTATTCAACATAAAAAGTCTGCACCATATAGGCCACAACATAATGCCTTTATAGAGAGAAGAGGCCAAACATTACAATCAATGACACGAACTATGATGTCTGATTCAGGATTACCTGACAATTTGTGAGGAGAAGCAATAATGTGTGGTAATCATATATTAAATAATGTTGTTAATTCAACAACAGGTGAATTACCATTCACACTGTGGCATGGTACAAAACCTGATTTAAGTTACATGCACACATTTGGAGCACCAGCATGGGTGCATATCCCTTCACAACTTAGACACAAAGGACAACATAGAGCTAAAAGATTATATTTTGTAGGATATACATCTAATCATAGATCTTATAGATTCTGGGAACCAGGTACATCTAGAGTTTACACCAGTGCTAGTGCAAAATTCCTAGAACATGTAGGATGGAATAGATTAGAGCAAGATTTAAATAATGAAGTAATTATTGAACCCTACAAAAGGCAGAAAGATCAGATTAGTTATAAGAAGAGTCCAATTAAAGAAGAAGTCCATGAAGAGCAAATAGGACCAGAACAAGAGGAAACAGTTGATCAGGAAGAGTTAGATAATCAAGAAGAGTTAATAAATGAAAGTCCACCTGTAAGTCCTGTAATACCTAGACGTACTACACGTGTAACTAGACCACCTGATAGGTATCAAGCAAGTATAGTTTGCCAAGTAACTAAAGTTCCAAGTAGTATAGATGAACTTAGGATGTATCCTGCTAAGGATCAGGAGAATTGGCAAAAGGCAATGGAAAAGGAACTAAATTCATTAAAGGTAATGAAAGTTTATGAAGATGCTAAATTACCTCCAGGAGAAAAATCCATTGGGTGCAAATGGATATTTAAAGTAAAAACTGGAAATGATGGGACTGTTACCCATAAGGCTAGGTTAGTAGCTCAAGGATTTAATCAAACTGCATCTGATTACGATGAAGTTTTTGCACCAAGTCTTAAAGCAACATCTTTAAGAGCAGCATTAGTGTGGGCAGCTAAGAAAAACTATGTCATTAACCATTTAGATGTAGAAACTGCTTATCTACATGCACCATTGCAGCAAACTATATATTTAAGAAAACCAGTAGGTATAAAAGACAATAAAGTAAATAGTAATGATTGTTGGAAACTCAAAAAGAGTCTTTACGGGTTGAAACAATCTGGGTTTGAGTGGAACCAATATATTGTGAAAGAGTTAAACAATATAGGTTTTAAATCTGGTTTAGCAGATCCATGTGTGTTTAAAAGAGAAAATAATGGAATGGTGTCATTATTGTTATTATTTACAGATGATATTGCTTTGATAACTAAGACTAATAATGAAGCTAATGAGATTATATCATTATTAGCCAAAAAGATAAAATTAAAGCATTTAGGTGAAATTAAAAGGTATCTAGGATTGACAATTAACAAAACAAAAAATGGTTTTAAGATATCTCAAGAAGAAAAAATTTGCCAATTAATTAAAACGTTTAAAATGGAACTTTGTAAACTGGCAAAGACTCCAATGAGTCAGGAAGTTTGCCAGACTGATGATCAAAGTCCCAAATTTGATAAGTCCATATATCAATCTTTGATTGGCAGCTTATCATATATAAGCAATTGGTCAAGGCCAGATATAGCTTATAGTGTAAATCAGCTGGCACGTTTTAATTCAGATCCACATCAATGTCATTGGCAATCATTAAAGAGAATTTTAAGATATCTTAAAGGAACATTGAACCATGCATTGTATATAGAACCAAAGGGTGATTTGAGTCTTAGTGCTTATGCAGATGCAAGTTTTGCAACTGATATAAACACTAGAAAATCAACATCTGGGATGGCTATATTATTTGGTAAGACACTAATAGGGTGGAGGTCAATCAGACAACAGCATATTAGCTTGTCAACGATGGAAGCGGAATTTTCATGTCTGTCATTATTATGCACTGATTTGATTTTGTACAAACAGTTATTATTAGACATGGGTATAACTGTAAAAGATTCCATTATTGTGTTCGAGGATAACCAAGCAGCTATAAAATTAGCTACTAGTATTACTGTAAAAACTAGATCAAAGCATACTGATTTAAGATACTTAAATGTTAGAGAATCTGTAAAGAATGGGCTAATTAAATTGGAATACTGCATGACAGAAGAAAACATTGCAGACCAATTTACAAAAGCTCAAGGAGTAATTAAGTTTAAAGAGAGTTGTAACAAATATGATTTAAAGATGTAAATAGTTATATTATATTATTATTTCCTAAAAGGGGAGAATGTTAGGGATAACATTGTTTTTACCCTAACTGGTTTAGGTAAATAATAATATGTAATCATAGTTTGTATGTTAAAGTGTCTGCAACTTTAACTGTGGGATAGTAATTAAGGGAGTGGTTGTGAAAGCACTTTAAAAGAAGCAAGGCTGCAGCTTGCTCGCTCTCTGGCTTTGATGATCCCTGATTACTGCAAGGAAACAAGTCTGCATTGCTCGCACGGGAGAGAAAACAAAGGACTGACTTGTAAGTGAATTGACATAGGATATTTCTACACGGACTTTGCTAACTGAATATCCCTGAATGGACTGACTAAATGATACATGACTATTGGACTGTTATTTTGACTATGCTATGAACTCATAATGGAATAAAATATATATTTGATAGCACAAGCGTATCTGTTATTTTTACTGTATGTTAATAAACATACAAGCTTAGCTCACTCATTTATCTGTGTGCCTATCTGACTAACGCTACACATTCTGTTTAGCTTGTCTCCCTAACCCTGGTTGGGGAAACCAGGCTTAACAAATAATAAGATAACAATGGAGAACTAATATCAATGTAATGAACATGGTAGTAATTTTGATTATTGTTGCACAAGACACCTGTACCCAGATGACACCACACCGTTAAATGGAAGATAAATTGTTTGTAGTTATTAAAAAAAAATATAGTTTCAAATCTATATATTGCTTTGTCATTTTTTCTAACCATATATGTATTTTAGTCCAGTATTTTTTTGTCTTTGGACATGTCTACCACATATAATAATACGAACCTGGTATCTGATTAAATTTTCAACATTTAGTTGATAATTTTTCAAACACCTTTACTAATATCGCTGGTGGTAAGTGCCATCTATGAAACATTTTATATAGATTTTCCTTATATGCTGTTGACATTGTTAATTTACAATTTCTATCCTACACTTACTGCCATTTATCTAATTTTATTGAATAATCAAAAATTTTGGCCCATGTTATTATTGTTTCTTTCACTTGTTCTTCTTCCATTTTAATACTTAATAGATAATTATACATTTTTAAAATTAATTTTTCATCTGTCCCTAATAGTAGCTGATCTAATTCTATTGGCTCTTTATAAAAACCATATATTCTTGCATCTTTCTCATATCTTGATTATATTTGCACCATGCTAGATCAATCCCTTCATTGATCAGTTCTTGTTTGGATTTAAGTTCTCCCTTTTTGTTCAAAATGTCCTCATAACTTATAATTTTTTCCAAATTAATTTTTTCCACATTCGGATGTATCAGTGCCTCCATGGTGGAGAGCCAGACTGGTATTTTCATAAAATGTCTTTATTTGATTTTTCCCATGCTAACAACAATGCATTTCTAACAAAATGTCTTTGAAAATATCCATGTATTTTGTTTTTCCCATACCACAGAAAAGAATACCATCCAAACTGGAGATCATGTCCCTCCAGACTTAATAATCTTTTGTGTCTTAAATTTATCCATTATTTCACCCATTTAAGTGCAGAGGCCTGGTAATATAATTCCCAATATGGCAGCACAAAACCCCCTTTAGATTTGGTATCTTATAACAATTTCATTCTTGCTTTTTTCCCTTATCAAATATATTTTAATATCATTTTATTTAGTTCCTCAAAGTATTTTTTCCCTAATTTTATCAGAATTATAGTCACGGCAAGATATCACATTTTTTGGACTATAAGATGCACCTCCCCCAAGAAAAGTGGGTGGAAATGTCTCTGTGTCTTATACAGCGAATATTGCCAAAGCCCTGCCCACCCACCAGCTTCCATGCTTCGGCTTTTGCCAGCAATTTGCCTCCTTGCAGCAAACAGCAAACAGCCTGGTCAGCTTCAGCACAGCCTGATTTAACAGGAGCAGCCTATGGTTCTGCCTCCTGGAATACCACAGATCAGCTGTTCCAGGTTGTGGAGATTGCTGCCACCCATTGCCACCTTCACGACCCATCACTGCTGCCACTTATTGCTGCCTCCGCATGTCCATTTTTGGCCTCCTGCATCCCATTTTCAGCTTCCACATGCCCCAATTTCAGCTTTTGTGCATCCTGTTTTTGGCCCATTCCAGGTGGTGGGGATAGGCACTGGTGGCGATCTCCGCCACCTGGAATGGGCTGAAAATGGGATGCGCAGAGGCCAAAAATGGGGCACATGGAGGCAGCAATAGGTAGCAGCAGCAATGGGCAGTTACAGCACCGATGGGCGGTGGCAATCCCCACAGCCTGGAACAGCTGATGGGCAGTATTCTGGGAGGTAGATCCAACCGCTAATCAGCTGCTTATGCTAAATCAGGCTATTCTGAAGCTGACCAGGCTATTTGCTATTTGCTGCAAGGAGGCAAATTTCTGGGAGGCAGAGACAGAAGCAGGTTTTTTTTCTTGTTTTCGTCCCCAAAAGCTAGGTGTGTTTTATAGTCTGGAGCTGATTTGGAGTTGCCAATTGTTTGACCATTCAGACACATAATCAAGGTCGCTTTGAAGGACAGTAGCATTGTTGGTAGTGTTGAATAGTTTTATGTCATCCGCAAAGACGACGCAGTTGCTTATAAGGTGATAGCAAAGGTCATTAGAGTATAAAGAATGTGAGTTCTAGAACGCTGCCTTGGGAGACACTGCTGTTAACTGGAGCAAGATTTGATATAGCGCTCCCTATTTTTACTATTTGTTGCCTGTTTGACAGGAATACAGTAATCCATTTATGAAGGGATCTGGAAATGCCATAAGAGTTTAGTTTTAACAGTAGTTTTTCATGTACCACTAAATCAAAGGCTTTGCAGAAATCGATGTAAATTGTGTCTTTTGCTTTACCCTGGTCGAGTAGAGTAGTCCATATGTTTTTGCAGTGTAGGAATTAAAAATTGCAGGACAATTTTTTCCTGAAACCAAATTGTTTTTAGGAGAGTAGGTTATTTGACTCTTAGTGAAGAGTGATGAATTGGTTAATGATCAATTCCATGACTTTGCACATGACACAACGCAGTGAGATTGGTCTGTAGTTTTCAACCAGGCTGGGGTCACCTTTTTTGAAGATAGGTATGATCATAGCTAAGGATCATAGGTTTGATAAGGAGCTGGTTCTGAATGATATCTCATATATAATGCTTAGGGGTTCCTCTATAGCAGAGAAGAGCTTTAAAAGAAGTATGCACATAATCCATCGGGGCCGATAGATAAGGATGGTTTTAAGTGATGTAGTGCCTTTTCTACGTTATCTTCTGTAAAGTCAATATGTAGTAGATCATTACAGTTAGTTGTGGTACAACTAGGAAATGTGGAGCATGAACCATGAATTCAAGATAATTTTCTTATTGTTTTTAATTTGCTTTTTAAGTAGAAATCCATTTGATCTGAATGTATGAATTCATTCAAAAACCTTTTCAATCTCTCTGCAATTATTGAAGCATATATTTTATAGTCTACATTTAATAGTGATATTGGGCTATAATTTTTTATCTGTGTTACGTCTGCATCTTCTTTCGGTATTAAAGTTATATTTGCTTCCATCCAAGAATTTGGTCTTTTAGTTTCCAACAATACTTCATTATAAACCTCCAACATTTGCAAACCTAAAATATCTTGTAAGTGTTTATAAAATTCTGCCAGTAATCTATCTGGTCCTAGTGTTTTATTATTATTTTGTCTCTTCATCACCTCAGTTAATTCCATCATCATTATTTCATTTAACATTATTGTCATTTAACATTCATTTCATTTAACATATCCTTCACTATTTCAGGCACTTTAGGTAATTCAGCTTTCTCCAAATATTGTTTTATTTTTTCTTCTGAAACCTTCCCTTGATTATATAATTTTCATAGAAATTCTGAATTATTTTCTTTTTAGTTTCATTTTGATAGTGAAGAATTCCCTTTTCATCTGACAAATTATATATCAATTTCTTCTCTTTCTCCTTTTTTAGTTTACATGCTAGCTGTCTTCCTGGTTTGTTAGCATTTTTGAAAAAAAATGTTTTAGTCTTTTAGTTTTTTGTGCTAATTCTTCTTTTTTCATAGGATTAAGTTTGTGTTTTATTAATCCGGTTTTTATTTTACATTTCTTTTTTGCAGTTCTTTCTGTAACTCTATTTCAAGTCTTTTAAGTTCTACTAACCTCTTTTGATATTGTATCTATTTCTTATTCTTTTTTGCTGTATAGGTTATATAACTAGTCCCTGAATATATGCTTTTGCTGTATCTGATACATTTTGTAATGAAGTTTCTTTTTGTCTATTCTTTTTAAAAAATATATCCATTTCTTTTTTCATTATTTGCATAAATTCTTTATCTTTTAATATAGATTGATTCAACATCCATCTCAAATTTATTCTTTGTCCTTTCCATTTTATTTTTATTGGATTGTGGTCCACCCATATATTTGTTTCAATTTCTATCTCTTGTACATTTGCTCTTAATTCCAGTATCATCCATATCATATCTATTCTTGATCATGATTGATGCCTATCCAGTGGTGGGATTCAAATAATTAAACAATTGGTTCTCTGCCCTAATGACCACTTGAGTAGGTATGGCTGTGGTCATGTGACTGGGTGGGTGTGGCCAATTCATTGTCACTCACATCAAAGGGGCCTTGCCTCGCATGGCCCCTCACCTTTTCCGGCTGCTCACCTGGTCTCCCAGCTGCTCACCTCACCTCCAAAATTTTTATGCAAAATAGAATTGCTTGAGAAACTCTGACTCCCAGTCACTTGGGTTTAAATCTGATTTAAACTAACCTAATCCACCTGCATGAGTCAGATATCAAAAATCTACAAATCTTTCTTTAGTTGTATCAATCATTACCACAATCTATTAAAACTATACAGGTAGTCTTCAACTTACAACCACATTTAGGATCAGAACTTCTGTTGTAAATGAGGCAGTCATTAAATGAGTTGTACCCAATTTTATGATCTATTTTGTCACAGTCGTTAAGCAAACTGTCATGGTTGCTAATTGAATCCAGTTTCGTACACTAACTTTGCTTGTAGGAGGCCGGTTGAAGTGGTCGCAAATGGCAATCATTTGACCCCAGGACACTGCAACTATCACAAATACATGCTTGTTGCCAAGTACCTGAATTTTGAGCACATGACAGCAGGGATTCTGCAATGGTCATAAGTGAGAAGACCAATCTTAAACCACTTTTCACCACTATAACTTTGAACCCTTGTTAAGCAAATGGTGTAAGTCAAGGACTATCTATATTTACATAAAGTGCTTGAGCAACCCCATTCCCAACCATTCTGCAAGCATATTTTCTGACTCATATACCTTTTACATCATAGATAAAACTTGTGAAATATTCTGTCTTCCCCTGAGAATAACTTTTGCACTGCCTATTTATAGTTACTTAACGGTTACTTAACAAAAAAAAAAAAAGATTTTTCTTTTCATATGTTTTGTAGATATGGGAGCACTTGGATATAAAGTCAATTTTTATAACCTCCTATTGTCCAATGAGCACATTGATTAACAAAATTAATAAGAGCTTATTAATAAATAAAGTGGATTTTAAGAAATATTTCCAGTTATGAAATATTAATTATTAGTTTAAGAAATAAGTGCTATGAATTGCAAACATCATACATAAAGAGTACATTATATAAATTTAGCATTTTCACATCAGCTAAATTTCCAAAGATATAATGCCAATTATAAAAATTCTATTTCACTGAGTGGCTTCATTTGAGATATGATTCCATGCCACAAATTCACCTGTTTTTTAAACTTTCAGTTGACCAAAATATGAAGATTATTGCAAATTTTGCATGTTGTGTTTTTAATTTGATAAATTACTACATAAATAATAATAAACGAGGCAGAGTGCAGCTAATTGTTCTAAGAAAAATGTGATAAATGCACTTTTATGCCTCATCTTCATTTTTTTTCCTGCTTTTGAAATATTACTTTTAGCAACAATACAAAAGAAAAACTTTTGTAATATAATTTCTTGGTTTTTCTCTTCATTTTCTTGTCCCAATTTTCTATGTATATTTTTACTTCTTTTCTTGTAAAAAATTAAATAGTTGTAATTTCTATTATTGAAAGACATTGCCTACCTCATAATTAAATACCCATCAATTCTTTATCTGGAAGAAAACTGTATTACCATAAAATGTCCTGTCTGGGACAGAAGAAGGGGCAGTCTGAGCCTAGATACCTTTGGTTCCAAGCCAAAAAATCCAATTATATTTAGACAGGAAATTCAAAACAAGAAATGGCAGAGGGCAAAGCTATTGGTACATGGCCTGTATCTCGCAGGAAAAGATAAGTTTAGGGATGCTTTGAATCCACTGTATGGGGACCAGATAGCTTTTTGGTTCTGCTTCTTTGTTTGATGAGTGGTTCCAATAAAGAAATATTCTTCCCCCCTCCACAAATACCTTTCTCCGAAGGACTCAGTGTTGAGTTAATTCCCCATTAGGAGAATGAGTGCTCACAGGGAGACATAGTGAGAGTGGTGAGGAATAACATACAACCAGCACACAGATACACTGTATAGTAAAACTGTAGGTTTTACTTCCAGTAAATGGTTAAGCGAAATCCAACAAGCAGTCCAAGTCATACACGGTTGAAGCAGTCAGTATTCAGTCCAGGGATAATCCAAATAACAAAGTCCAGTATCATAAACAGTATAGTAAATGGACTCACATCAAATCCAAAAATAATGATGATCAGCAACAGTCAATAGGGAAAAATTCAGGAACAATGAAAGTCAGAACATTGACCAACTAGCAACTAGCAACAACAGGACATAACAACCCAGGTTTCTGGCTCCATCTTATGGCCATTTGAGGAACCACACCCAATTACAATTTTAGCATTCCCTTAAAGAGACAGTATTAAATGTCTATCCTGGTTTATATATTTCCAATGCAACTGTTAGGTGACTATCAATTCCTAACACTCTCCCCTTTGGGTAGGACAATATATAACACCTTACAGTCTAAGTCCATAACCCTCACAGCAAGCCTTATGCTTTACAGAGCCTTCGGCTTTTGTAAAATGATCTGCAATGTAATCTTCTGACATACAGTACTCCAGTTTAATCATTTTATTATGCACACATTGTCTCACATTTAAATATCTTAAATTTGTGTGTTTTGATCTTGTCTTTACAGCAAGATTGGAAGCCATCTGTATTGCTGATTGGTTGTCTTCATAAACAACAATAGAATCTGTTACATCAGTTCCCATATCAATCAATATAACTAAATCTGTACATAATAAAGACAAACATGAGAATTCAGCCTCCATTGTTGACAAACTTAGATGTTTCTGTCAAATAGACCTCCATCATCAACACTTTTCCAAATAACACTATCGTACCTGGTGTAGATTTACGTGTATTTATGTCTGTAGCGAAACTTGCATTGGCATATGCAGTCAAATTCAGTTCATCTTTAGGTTCCAAATACAATGCATTGTTTGTTTCAGATATCTTTTTTTAAAAAAATAGTTTATTAGTTTTCACAATTAAAACCAACCAACAATACATACACAAATAAATGAAAGAAAAGAAAAGAAGAAAGAAAAGAAAGGAAAATTTAGAGAAAAAAGAGAAAAAAAGGAAAGTTAAAAGCATTCTTATTTTTACAGTTTGCAAGATCTTTTTTCATAACCTTGATTTATGTCATATACACACACCTGTTCTTTACATATATCACTATATCATTATTATAGATTAATACTTTTCTCTTATGCCTTATGATATATAATTTATCTTTGATCAATCCAGTTATACCAACAATTCCATCTATCATAATATAGTAAAGTGTTTTTGTTTTTTAGCGCCAAAGTCAGTTTATCCATTTCTGCACATTTTGAAATTTTTTCAATAATCATTTCATCTGATGGAATTTGATGTTGTTTCCAATGTTGAGCGAAGGCTAATCTGGTCGCTGTTAGGATGTGTATTGTTATGTATTTAGCTTTATTGGAAATTTGTTTATCAAAAATCCCTAACAGGAAGGACTCTGGTTTGTATTCGATCTGCTCTTTTGTAATTTCTTCCAATCAAGTTTTGATTTTCTTCCAGTAATTTTGGGTTTCTGTACAAGACCACCACATATGGAAAAAGGTTCCTTCTTTTTTCCTACACTTCCAGCAATACAGACTCATGTTACAGTGCATCTTCGCTAACCTCGAAGGGAGGAGGTGCCATCGATAAAACATTTTATAAAGATTTTCCTTGTATGCTACCGATTTGGTGATCTTATTATTTCTGCCCCAAACTTTCTCCCATTCCGCTAATGTAATGCTGTGTCCTGCGTTCCTACTCCAAGCGATCATATTCCCTTTTACAATTTCTTCTAATTCTGTTTCTAATAAATAATCATAAAATTTTGTTATGTTTTTTTATCTGATCCTAATAAAATTTTATCTAATTGTTGAAGTTTATTGTTAATTCCAAACTCTTTCTTGTTTTGTTTATATCTACTTTGAATCTGAAGATAAACACATTGATCAATTTTTTGTCCTTGCTCCTGAAGTTCCTGCCTCGGTTTCAAATTTCTTGTGGGTCCAATAAGTCTTTGTATTTAATCATTTTAGTAATCTCCAGATTGTTTGGGTGAATCTTCGTCTCCATTGTTGAAATCCATATTGGTACTTTTGTATAATGTTTTTTTCTGTATTTTCCTCCAATTTGTTAATAGTGCATCTCTAATTAAATGTCTATGGAAATATTTTTGACTGGTTTTCCCTACATCCCATAAAAAAGCATGCCACCCTCTTTGTAAATCGTGGCCTTCTAGGAATAATATTCTTTTGTTGGTTAAGTTCACCCAATCGTCCAGCCAAACTAACGAGGTGGCCATATGGTATAACACCCAGTTTGGAAACGCTAACCCTCCCCTGCTCTTCATATCCTGCCTTGCTTTTACATTTATTCTGGGTTTTTTCCCTTGCCAAATAAATTTAAGGGTTATTCTATTGAGTTCTTCAAAAAACTTTTTGTGTAATTTAATTGGGATTGTTTGGAATAGGTAGAAAAATTTGGGCAGAATTTTCATTTTAATGGTGGTGATCCGACCTAGTAGTGAAATTTGAAGTTTACCCCATGATTCTAAATCTTTCTTTACCTGATGTATCAATTTATCATAATTATTTTCTTTAAGTGTCTTACAGTGTGGTGTTAGCCAAATTCCGAAATATTTCACTTTCTTTGTCACTTGTATATGCATTGTTTCTTCTAATTCTATTTTCTGTTTTTCTGTTAAACTTTTAGTCATTAATTTGGTTTTTTTCCTATTTATTTTGAGTCCTGCTACTGCTCCAAATTTCTCTAATTCACTCACAATTTTAGTCCCCTGTCTATTGGTTCTTCAATAAAGAAAATCATATCATCCGCAAATGCTTGCAATTTATATTCATCTTTCTTAACCGTTAATCCCTTTATATCTGAATTTTGCCTAATTTGCATTAATAATGTCTCTAATGCTAATATGAAGAGCAGAGGAGAGAGTGGGCAGCCCTGTCTCACTCCTTTTTCTATCTTTATTGGGTGAGTATATTCCCCATTTATTATTATATTAGCTTGTTGTATGTCATAGATGGTTGTTATAATATTTTCAGATTTGGTGCCCACATTCAAATTATAAATTTTTTGAATTAAAAATTGCCAATTTAGATTATCGAAAGCCTTCTCTGCATCTAAGAACATGAGTGCTACTTGTTTCTCAGGGTGGGCTTCATAAAATTCTAGTGCGTCTCATACTATTCTTAAATTGTTCTTTATTTGCCTAGTTGGGAGAAATCCGTTTGGAACTTCATGTATATACAAGTTTAACATTCTTTTTAATCTGTTTGCTATAATAGAAGTGAATATTTTATAATCAGTATTTAAGAGTGAAATTGGGCTATAATTATTTATATATCTGGGATCCATATCGTCCTTTGGGATCACCGAAATCAACGCCCCCCCCCTCCATGAGTCCGGCATCCTAGCTGCCAGTAAAACATCATTGAAAACTTCCACCATAAGTGGTCCAATTTGTTCTGCTATTGCCTTGTACAGCTCCCCTGGAATCCCATCTGGGCCCGGGGTTTTGTTATTTTTCTGGTTCTCTATTGCTGATTTCAATTCCGATTCAGTAATATCTTTATTTAGTAGTTCTACCATTTCTTCCCCAATTGCCTTATCCTTCATTTCATCTAAATAATTTCTTATTCTATCTTCACTGACATCTTTTTTTTTGTATAGATCTTCAAAGTATTTATGAGTGATTTCTTTTTTCTGTTCTATTTCGTGGTATATATCTCCCTTACTATCTATTAACTGATATATCAATCTCTTTTCTTTCTTTTTTTTAAATTTGTAAGATAGCCATCTTCCTGGCTTGTTGGCATGTTCAAAATAGGTTTGTCTAGTCAAATTCAAATTCATAGTCATTTTCTCTTGTTCAATTAAATTCAGTTTGTGTTTAGCTATACTTATCTGATTTTGCAGTTTTGAATCTTTTGGGGTATTCTGTAGAAGGGTTTCTAGCTCCTTAATTCTTTGTTGTAATATTTTTTGTTGGGAATATTTTTCCTTGTTTCTCTTGGCATTATAAGAGATTGTTATACCTCTTATTACTGCCTTCATTATATCCCAAATATTTTGTTTCGTGGTTTCTCCGTTATCATTTTCTTTTATAAAAAGATTTAATTCCTCCTTTAATTTATTAATGTATTCTTTCTCTCTTATTAATTGAGTATTTAGCGTCCATCTTTTCTTTGGTTTTGCCCTGCCCTTCCATATTATCTGAATTGGATTATGGTCTGCCCATTCATTAGGCAAAATTTCCACTTCTTTTGTCTCGTTTGCTATTTCCCCATTCATCCATGCCATATCGATCCGTGTCCATATTTGGTGGGGATTTGAATAGAATGTAAATTGGTTTTTTTCAGGGTGTAGTCTTCTCCATATATCTGTCAGATTTAACTCTTTCATCATTTCCCTACAGATCTTAGGGAGCTCTCTCTTCCCCTTTTTATTCTTTCTGCCATTACTGTGGTCTTTTTGATAATCAACAATAGAGTTGAAATCTCCTATAATACAAATGTTTCTTTCTTGCAATCCAACCAATTTTCTATATAGGTGTTTAAAAAACTCTTTTTGATCTCCATTTGGGGCGTAAATTACTACTAAAAGAATTGGGATGTCATTAATCCAGATCTGCAAACCCAGAGTCCTTCCTTCCGAATCCGACCATATTAGCTCTGATTTCAAATCCTCTTTCACATATACTGCAATTCTTTTCTTTTCCCCCTCATCCGCTGGTGTGGTAAATAACTTTCCTAATTTTGGGCATTCTAAATATTTTTCATCTCTTCTTTATATGAGTTTCTTGTAGGCATATTATATCGGCATTTTTGATTAATTTAGTTAATATCCTTTTTCTTTTATTTGTTGAATTTAAATCATTTATGTTTATTGATAGTAATTTTTTTTCTTCTCCCATTTATTTAGTTCTGTTTTGCTCTTTGTCGTGTAACAATTCCTATCTCTCCTTGCATTTGTGTTTGTGTGGTTCCTTCTGTCATTTGTTGTAAATAAGTGTTCTCTTGATTCCCTACAATTCCGATTCTATTTTTATGTCCACCATATCCTTCCTGAGAATTTGTTTCTGATTCCTCCCTACTACTTTGCTCCTGCAGGCCCACCATCCATTCATAAAAGTCCTGAGCTTTTTCCATGGTGTCTATTTTAATTTTCCTCTCTTTCCACGACACTAGCATCCCTTCTGGAATAAGCCATTTGAATGTAATTCTTTTTTGGTTTAAATAAGCTGCCAGAAACTTATAATCACGCCTTTGTTCCCTTACTCTTTTTGGTATCTGTTTAAGAATCACAATTTCTTTAACTTTATACGTTATTGTTTTATCTCTAGAGGTTCTATCTATCATATCTCGGACACATCTTCTAGTGAATCTTATGTGGACTTTTCTAGGGCATTTGTGGCATCTTGCATAGTTTGTACTGACCCGGTAAACTTCATCAAACTCTTTTTGAATGTCCTCTCTGTCCTTCTTCAGCAGACCGGCCAGTATTTCTGCCATCAAGTATTCCAGGTCTTCTTCTTTTGATTCTGCCACATTTTGAAATCTTAAGTAAGTTGCTGCCTTGTCCATCTCTAGAAGGACCAATGAGTCCTCCATTTCTTTGCTCGCGTTTTTTAGATCTTCATCCACCCTTTCTAATTCCCTTTCCATTCGTTCAGTTCTTTTCTCTACCTCTTTTATTATAACTTCATTTTTCTTCAAGGCCTGTTGCAGTACTCCCACTTTATCCTCTACTTTGAAGATGTCCGCTTTCATTTCTGCCTTTAATTTCCCCATCTCTTCCTTCAATTCATTAAAATCTGCTCTTGTTTCACTGTGGTTTTTAGTCATTGTTTCTTGCAGTTTTGTCAATGAGTCCTGTAAAGTTAGAAACATTGCTTGAATGTTAGCATTTGAGATGCTAGTTTGCTTCTCTATTGGTAGTGTTTCCTCTATTGTTTTTTGTGCCATGGGTGAAGTTGTTGCCAAGGTAGTTGTTATTGTGGGGTTGACCTTTCTACCAGATTTCAATGCTGTGGTAGTTGTAGAAGTCATTTCCTTTAAGATTTGTTTTTGTTGTTGTACAATGCTAAATATATTATTCCAAATTGGCATTCAGTGTTCTTGGCTCTATTACTAAAATTGACCAAAATCTATCAATCTGTTAAATAACTGTGTTCTTAACTAACTAGTTGGTAGGATATATATGTATTTCTCTAATTTAACTTAAATGTAAAGTAACCTTAGCTACAACAAATGTTACATTCATAGATATTCATAGATATAGTCACACAATGAATTATAATATTGATCTAGAGAGCTCTAAAATTGTTAAATAACTAATACTTAATATTCTTACTGTCTCCCCTATATTCCCATTCAAAATATAACAATCTCTATTATTAATAACTTAACTAAATTAATTGATCCAATATTTTAACAATCTAATATTTCTTTACTGAATATGCATATTTATCGAGAGAGAGAAAAAAAAGCATAATTCAACATAACATAACATCAACTAACAGAAAAGAAGGGAGAATATTTTAAGTAAATGTATACATAAAGAAGAGAGTAAAAAGAAAAAAAGGGAAGCTCTAGAAATAGGAATTTTTAGTTTTCACTTTTCAATTTGGGAGTTTTCACTTTAAGCACACTGGAAATGGAAGATGAAAAGTTGCTGAGTAACAGCTATAATTAAGCAGCGTTCCCACTCATTCAAAGGCTTCTGATTTTACTTTGTATTTTAGTGTTCCTTAATTCAATATCCTGATTTCCTTCAAATGGAGAAAAAGAACTTGTCTCCTCCAATAGAACAATATTCTCAAGTTCCCAGAGGTTTGTTGAATAAATTGTATCCGTTCAGTCAGTTAAATCTGTCACTTTGTTGTAGCCACTTCAGCGTTCTAAATACTGCCTATGGCGCCGTTCTGTCTTTTTTCCTTCCCCGATCAGCTTCGTTCTGCTTTCTGGCTCCGGTTTAATAGAGTCTGTCCAAATGTAAATGATAACTAAATCTTTTCAGTCACTCCCTGATGCTGGTCTTCTAAATTCCTCTTTAAATCTTTGTTATTTCCATCTCTCTTCTGTCTGCTGAGCCCCTTCACTTTCACTTGTCAAGTTCGCTTTTAGCCACTTTCTCTTAGGGCTCCCAACAGATGCTCATACAGTATATAACAGTCTAAAATCAATCTGTATTCTTCCAATTTTCTTCTCTGCCACTAACTTTTGCCACCACTCTCTTTCCCAACGAACTTGCAAACTGTTAACATTCTGGTTAATTTTATCTGCCTGTGAGATCTTGTATCCTCCTCTAGTTCTATCTATCTTTAAACCAAGATATTGTTTAATTGCTCTTAACTGTTTTATATTAAATTTCTTCTCTAACAGTGACATTATTTTAGTAGCTTCTTGTTCAGTTTTGGTGATTAATGCTATGTCATCAATAAACAATAGCAACAATGAAACTACACCATCACTTTCCTTTTTAAATAAACATGGATCAGCCATGCCAGCTACAAAACCTGTCTTAGTTAATTCTTTAACTATACATTGGTTCCACTCATATCCTGATTGCTTCAAGCCATAAAGACTCTTTTTCAATCTCTAGCAATCAGTTTTATTATCATGTTTGATACCTAAAGGTTTCTTTAAATATATAGCATGTTGCAACAGTGCATACAGATATGCCATCTCTACATCTAAATGATTAAAAATGTATTTTTCCTTAGCTGCCCACACTAATGCTGCTCATAATGTAGTAGCCTTCAGACTAGGTGCAAACACCTCATCATAGTTGTTTGCTGTCTGTTTGAACCCTTGTGCTACTAACCTGGCTTTATGGGTAACAGTCCCATCCACACCTGTCTTTATCTTATAAATCCATTTACAACCTATGGCATGTTTACCTGGTGGTAACCTAACATTTTCATATACCTCCAATCTTTGTAAGGATTTCAGTTCCTTATCCATAGCTTCCTGCCAAGCAGCCTGATCCTTAGCAGGATACAGTTTCAGTTCATTATAGTTACCAGGAACTGTATTCACTTGGCATACAACATGAGCCTGATATCTATCAGGTGGTCATGTTACTTGGGTTGAATGTCTTGGTAATCCAGGACTTACTGGTGGACTCTCCTGTTCCACCTGCTCCTGTTCTTCTACCTCCTCCTGTGCCTGTTCTTCCTCTTTAATAGCTGTTGGTGGTTTAATTATTTCATCTTTAGGGACTACTTGGGTGTCATCCAAGTGGGTGTCAATATCATTGCTGGATTCCTGTTCCAGTTTATCCCACCCAACGTGCTCAAGAAATTTAGCACCAGCGCTACAGTAAACATGAGCTGTGCCTGGATCCCAATTCTAAACTATCTATGGTTGGCCTTGTAACCTACAAAGAATAATTTCCTAGCTCTATGTCGCCCTTTCAGTCTTACTTGTGAGGGAATATGCAACCATGCTGGCGTTCCAAATGTGTGTAAATAACTTAAATTTGGTTTTCTGCCTTGCCAAAGAGTGAATGGCAATTCACCATTTGTTGTGTTAACCACATTGTTTAACACATGGTTACTACACATTATGGCCTCACCCCACAGTGTTTCAGGTAAACCTGAATCAGATAACATAGTGCAAGCCATGGCTTGTAATGTTTACCCTCTTTGTTCTACAAATGAGTTATATTGTGGTCTGTAAGGTGCAGAACGTTTATGCTCAACACCAGCCAATTTCAACATAGTTTGGAATCTTTTGTTAACAAATTCAGTCCCATTATCAGTAACTAAAGTAATTACTTTATTTTTCATTTTTCTCTCAGCAAACCTTAGCCAGTTAAAGAAATGTTGGAATGTTTCTGTTTTGTTTTTCATGAGATAGCAGAAACCGTACCTTGAGTAATGGTCCATAATACTCAAAACATAACAGGCACTTCTCAAACTGGGTTTCTTAGGACCAATTATGTCAGCAAACACAATCTCTAAAGGTTCTTTGGTCTTAAACCCATTCAGTCTGTTTGCTGGAGTAACCTTGCTTTTCTCCTGGCTTTACAGTTTAAGTACTTACTACAGGGTTTTAATTTTACTCCTTCTGACAATTCAACAGTTTGTTTCAACATTTTGAAATTAATGTGCCCCAGATGTCTATGCAGTAAATGTATATATTCATCATATGGCTTAACATTGTTATAAACCGAGTTATCCATCTGCAACTGGTCATCATGTATAACATATAAATCATTCTCTAAAGTAGCAGTAACACTTTTACCCTCTTTCTCTATTATACAGTTATCTCCCTTAAAGGTTACTACATAACCAAGATTAACTAACAGCCCTTACTGATAATAAATTAAATTTCAGTTTAGGTACATATAACATAGTTAAATGCTCATTTATACATGAACAATATGTAATACCTTCACCTGACGCTTTCATCTTCCATCCGTTTGCCAATTATACATGTTTCTTACTCGTAGACATCTTTATAAACCTTTTTCTATCTTTAGTAATGCATTGTGATGCTCCACTATCAACAACCCACAAATCATGGTTTACAGTTGAATTGCTGGACATAGTTAAACTAAAATTCTTCTTAGCCTTCTGGTAATTACCAGAATTCTGTCATTTTTCTCTTCTTACAGAATTTAGCTAAATGTCCCCTAGCCCCACAAGAAAAACATTTCCTAACAGTATAGGCAGTTGAACACAAATCTTCTTCTTGTGGTTGTTCCTTCCTCAGTTGGTTCCTATCCACTGTCTTCTTGCCTCTTTTAACAATCTTCTGGTTATGTCAGTCAATGTCAGTTCATCTCTGGTCAGGACTTCTAGTGAAGATACGTAATCATCATAACCCTCATCCAATGAGGAAAGAATGACGTAAACTTGATGCAGCTCTGAAAATATCAGTTCCTTTTCATGTAGCTTTTGAAAAGTTCTTTTCATGAAGTTCAAATGAGCTAACATATCTCTACCTTTCAGAGGATGTGCTCTAAATAGTTTACGTGTCAGATGTATGTGTGCACCTACACTGTCACGAACATAAATCCTCTTCAAATTCTTCCAACACCTAGCAGCAGACTCTTCTCCACAAATATGGACTAGCTGATGGTCACTCAGTGTTAGTCCAATTATACAAAGAGCTCGTACATTGTTCCGTTTAAAGTCAGCTAGCTTTTTGGCATCATCCTCATCATCTGGATCCCAAGCATTTACATCTGGTGGATGTTGAACTGCATTCCATAACCCTTCTCTACACAGAAATAGACTGCACTTCATAGACCAGGAAACATAGTTTTTTCCATCCAACTGGGTTATCAGTGATAGACTTGTTGATGGGTCTTGTGCCATCTTTACCAGGACAGTAACCCACAATTAAACAGTAAACAGCTTTCTGTGTACGGTAATGTATATTCACACTAACTCTCAATTATCTGAGCCTGGTATGGCCTGGCCCCATAACCAGGGTTGAGTTAATTCCCTGTTAGGAGAATGAGGGAGATGTAGTGAGAGTGGTGAGGAATAACACACAACCAGCACACAGATACACTGTATAGTAAAATGTAGGTTTTACTTCCAGTAAATGGTTAACGAAGTCCAACAAACAGTCCAAGTCATACACAGTTAAGGCAGTCAGTATTCAGTCCAGGGATAATCCAAATAGCAAGAAGCATGAAGACGGCTGGATAGGGATCAACTGAGGAAGGAACAACCACAAGAAAAAGATATATCTTCAACTGCCTATACTGTTAGGAAATGTTTTCTTGTGGGACTAGAGGACATATAGCTAAATTCTGTAAGAAGGGAAAACAACAGAATACTAGTAAACACCAGAAGGCTAAGAAGAATGTTAGTTTAGCTATGTCTAGCAATTCAACTTTAAACCATGATTTGTGGGTTGTTGATAGTGGAGTATCACAATGCATTACTAAAGATAGAAAAAGGTTTCTAAAGATGTCTGTGAGTAAGAAACATGTATCATTGGCAAATGGATGGAAGATTAACGCATCAGGTGAAGGTACTGCATATTGTTCTTGTATAAATGAACATTTAACTATGTTATATGTACCTAAACTGAAATTTAGTTTGCTATCAGCAAGGGCTGTTAGTTAATCTTGGTTATGTAGTAACCTTTAGGAGAGATAACTGTATAATAGAGAAAGAGGATAAAAGTGCTACTGCTACATTAGAGCATGATTTATATGTGATACATGATGACCAGTTGCAGGTGGCTAACTCAGTTTATAACAATGTTAAGCCACATGATCAACGTATACATTTACTGCATAGATGTCTAGAGCACATTAATTTCAAAATGCTCAAACAAACTGTTGAATTGTCAGAGGGAGTATCATCAACCATCAACAGCCATTAAAGAGGAAGAACAGGCACAGGAGGAGGTAGAAGAACAGGAGCAGGTGGAACAGGAGAGTCCACCAGTAAGCCCTGGATTACCAAGACATTCAACCCAAGTAACACAACCACCTGATAGATATCAGGTTAGTGTTGTATGCCAGGTGAATACAGTTCCAAGTAATTATAGTGAACTAAAACTGTATCCTACTAAGGATCAGGCTGCTTGGCAGAAAGCAATGGATAAGGAACTAGAATCATTAAAAAGACTGGAGGTATATGAAAACGTTAAGTTACCACCAGGTAAACATGCCATGGGATGTAAATGGACATATAAACTGAAGACAGGTGTAGATGGGACTGTTACTCATAAAGCCAGGTTAATAGCACAAGGGTTCAATCAGACAGCAAATGACTATGATGAGGTGTTTGCACCTAGTCTGAAGGCTACTACATTAAGAGCAGCATTAGTGTGGGCAGCTAAGAAGAAATACATTGTAAATCATTTGGATGTAGAGACGGCATATCTGCATGCATCATTGCCACACACTATATATTTAAAGAAAGCTTTAGGTCTCAAAAGTGATAATACAACTGATTGTTGGAAATTGAAAAAGAGTCTTTATGGTTTGAAGCAATCAGGATATGAGTGGAACCAATGTATAGTTAAAGAATGAACTAAAATAGGTTTTGTAGCTAGCATGGCTGATCCATGTTTGTTTAAAAAAGAAAGTAATGGTGGAGTTTAATTATTGCTATTATTTACTGATGACATAGCATTAATCACCAAAACTGAATAAGAAGCTACTAAAATAATGTCACTGTTAGAGAAGAAATTTAATATAAAACAATTAGGAGAAATCAAACAATATCTTGGTTTAAAGATAGATAGAATTAGAGGAGGATACAAGATCTCACAGGCAGATAAAATTAACCAATTACTAAAAAGTTTTAAAATGGAACTTTGTAAGCCGGCTAAATAAGATATCTGAAACAAACAATGTACTATGCATTGTATTTGGAGCCAAAAGATGAACTGAATTTAACTGCATATGCTGGTGCAAGTTTTGCTACAAACATAAATACACGAAAATCTACATCGGGCACTGCTGTATTATTGGGAAAGGCATTGTTTGGATGGAGATCTATTAGAGAGAAACATCTAAGTTTGTCAACAATGGAGGTTGAATTCTCATGCTTATCTTTATTATGTACAGATTAAATTTTGTATAAGCAATTATTAATTGATATGGGAATTAATGTAACAGATTCAATTGTTGTTTATGAAGATAACCAATCATCAATACAGATGGCTTCCAATATTGCTGTTAAAACAAGAACGAAACACACAGATTTAAGATATTTAAATGAGAGACAATGTGTGCAAAGTAAGATGATTAAGCTGGAATACTGTATGTCAGAAAACAATATAGCAGATCATTTTACAAAGGCCCAAGGCTCTATAAAGCATAATGCTAGCTGTGAGGATTATGGAATTAGAATGTTAGGTTGTATATATTGTCCTACCCCAAAGGGGAGAATGTTAGGAATGTAAGTCACCTAACAGCTGTTTGGGTTGGAAATTTTTTAACCAGGATAGACATTTTAATACTGTATCTTTAAGAAAATGCAAAACTGTAATTGGGTGTGGTTTCTCAAATGGCCATAAGATGGAGCCAGAAACCTGGGTTGTCTTAAGTCTTAGTCTCAGAAGAAGTCTCAGTGAGTCTCTCTTTCTCCTTCTGTTGGAGAATATTGCCGTTCCTTCTAATTGACTGCTATTCCTAGATTTGATGTAAGTCTGATACTGAACTGTTTTTGATACTGGAATTTGTATTGGATTATCCTTGGACTAAAAACTGACTGATCATACCTGTGAATGACTTTGGACTGCCTATTTTGAACTTTGCTTAAACTTTCTGGCAGTAAAAACTTACATTTACTGTACAGTGTATCTGTGTGCTGTGTGTGTATTATTCAAACACTACTCTCAAATACGTCTCCCTGTACGCACTCATTCTCCTTACAGGGAATTACCTCAACAGCATGGGAGGCTGTAGGGAAGGCAGACAAATGGGCTGGGCTGTGGGCTCTGCATGGGAGGCCACAGGGAAGGCAGGCAAGCTGGTTAGGCCATGGGAGCCATGTGGCAGGCTGCAGGAAAGGCAGGCAAGAGGGCTGAGCTGCTGGCATCACATGGAAGCCATGGGAAAGGCAGGCAAGTGGGCTGGGCCATGAAGGCTGTGTGGGAGGCAGCTTGGTGAGAAGCAAAGGAAGGCTCATCAGGCATAGTTCAGCTGGCCGTGTGGTCAAGGCAAGCAAGGGAACCAGAGAACAGCAGCAGCTATGTTATGGGCATGACTCTGAGCACCAGCCAAGATGGTGAGGTGAGATAAGAAATGATTGGGAGGAGTGGGGCGTAGCAGAACAGGGATGGGTGGGGCTATCCACTGGTGAGATCGCAAAAAGTTAACAACCAATTTATCTGAATTGGTCTGAACCAGCTGAATCCCACTTCTGTGTCTATCTGAGTAGAATGTACATTGATTTTTCTCTGAGTTCACTTTTCTTCATATGTCTTCAAATGATAATTCTTCTGTCATTTTAAAGAAAGTCCTAGGTAGAGTTTTTTGTGCCTTTTTACCTATTTTCCTACTTCTATAGTCCAATTTTCATCCACAATTGTATTTAAATCTCCTAGTACACAAATATTTTCATAGTCCATTTGAATTATTTTGGTATGGAGGTTTTTGTAAAATTCTGGTTTGTTGTTTGGTGCATATATTGTTATCAGCAGTATTTGTTTTTGATTTATTATTACCTCTACCATCAATATTCTCCCTTCTATAATATCTTTTTTTAAAAGAAGTTTTCACTAATATATCTATCCCTTAAAAGGTATTTACTTCCTAGGAAGTAAAAAAAATATGGTAGCATTTGGCATTTGGGTTTAATGTTTTGAGTTTTTTAATTAAGCAAAATAAAAAAAAATCCATTTTTTTTAACATTAACTTTCACAAACTAGAGGGTTTACAGTGATTATTTAAGATGCTACAATATGCAATGTTGTTTATTTAATGTATCTGATCTTTAGAATAAGAAGCTACCATGGAATTCCTCTAGTTCATTGAATAGGTGAATGGAATGGGCTCCCCCAAACCTGTTGGGTCCTTGGGATACTCTGAGCTTGGTTGCTTTTCCTGCAGATGTTTCATTATCAAGTTAGATAAATGTTGTTGGAAGAAATATCCACCTGATTCAGTTCCAAGCTAGGAGAAAGACACTGGAAACTTGGAGGCTGATTGGAAAGATGGTTTAATGATGAAGCAGAAATACATGGATGGTTCTGAGCAGCTGACCACATGGAGTTGAGAGTGAGGGGTTTTTATACCTTCTCTTGGGTTTTGCACTTGAACTTTCTGTTCCTGTGCAAGAACATGTATTCTATTGGCTGTTGTCAGACTCCCATGGGGCCATGTACAAATCCTAGCAGTTGCCTAAGCTAAGTTTGGTTGAAGTTTCTGAGGGTGATGCAATGAAGGGGCATTGGGCAATTCCTATTGTGATTGAGAACTAATCCTACCTTTATTGGACCTTGGGTGAGGGTATTTGCTTACGAATAGAACTAGCTATCTCTTTATCTCTTAAATGTTGACATTTGCTGAGGGCTATTAAGAAAGGTGGGGGCTGCTTTCCAAGAGCATTGTTAAGTTCTGGAGAAAAATGGAGATAAGGCCAGAGTAATTTCCAACAGCTCTTTATTCAATACTGAGGCAGCTGAGCTCCCTGGCTGACACAGCTCCTTTTTATATGAAACTGATCAGCCAAACAACCAATCAGGAGAGAGTATTTTCCCACTCCAATGGAGGACCAGAATGAGAACTTCAACTGACAACTATACACTATATACAATACATAACATCCTCCCTACCAAGACAGAGAATTATGGTGATCAAAATAACAATTTAACATATGTAGTCTTTTTGGTAGGCAGGGCATTGATATGTCCATCCCGACCTATGAGGTTCTGTCTCCAGACAAGTAGCTTCGGAGCCTTAACTAGGTGGACTGTCTGATGCTGCTTCAGGTGCAGCTTGTGGCAGCAGCAAGGTCTCGGTCACTGGTGCATCTAACACAAGAGGAACCGTCAGCAGGCATCTGTGACTCACCATAGTCCCTTGTCGATACCATTGTTTGTGGTGGCTGAGAATGATCAACAGCTGGCTGGTTGAGTCTGCAGGGATCTCTGAGGAGTAGTTTGGGTGCAGCTGGTCAAAGTCAATCCGCAGGCAGCGACCCATTAGGAGTTCGCGTGGACTCCTGTTGGTAGTTCAGCTTGTGTGATGTGCTGGACCAGAAGGTACTTGGCTATCCATGTTTGCCAGTCCTCCGGGCCCAACCTTGCCAGTGCTTCCTTTTCTGATCAGACCATCCACTCAGCCTGCCCGTTGCTAGCAGTATGAAATGGTGCAATTAGGCCTGATGAATGCCATGACTCACTAGGAGCAGCTCAAACTGGCTTGATGTGAGCTGTGGCCCATTGTCTGAAATGAGGACATCTGGCAGTCTGTGGATTGCAAACAGCCTTTTAAGGGCCTTGATCATGGCATTGATGTCATGAGTACCACCATTTTAAGTAGGCATCCACAACTACCCTAAAAGTCTGTCCATGTAAAGTCAATATGCATCTTTGACCAAGTTGTCCTGGATGCTTCCCACTTGTGTGCTGGAGAGAATGGCAGGGGTGGGCTGGCCTTGACTCTTGGCAAGGCTGACAAGTTGTGATCCAATCAGCAATGGGCTTGTCTAAGTTGGGCCACCAGACATAACTGCAGACAAGTGCCTTCATCTGCACAATGCCTGGGTGGCCTACATGAAAAGCTTCCAAAACTGGCCGCTGCAGCCTCTGGGGTACCATCACATGATTCCCCCAGAGTAGCCAGCCCCATTGAGCAGACAGCTCATGTTGCCAGAAGGAAATCTGTGCTGACTGGCCCTTTCACCCACCCACTCCACACTCAGTTGAACACTTGGGCAATGACATGGTCTTTTGTGGAGTGTTCAGCAATCTCTGATGCCAGACAGCAGGTCTTCAGGATCTGGAGCCAGATCCTCCACAACAGTTGGGAGCAGGTATCAGCTGAGGGCATCAGCATGGCTAGGTGTCTTACCTGGCTGATGCAGGAGGAAGTAGCTGTATACAGCTAGGAACACAGTCCAGTGCAACATGCTTGGGGGCAAAACTTGTTGCGTTTGGCAGTCCGTGATATGCAGGCCCAGTAGTGGCTTGTAATCAGTCACAAGGTCAAATGGTTTGCCATAGAGGTATTCATGGAAGCGTTTGACTCCTGCAACCACAGCCAAAACTGGCTGTAGTTTTGTTGAGCCAATGACAAGGTCCGTGAGAAGAAAGCAACTGGGGCCTCTCTTCCATCTGGGAATCAGTGACTTAAAATGGCACTGGCGCCAAATGGAGAGGTGTTGTAGGTGAGAACCAAGGGAAGATTCTCGTTGTACTGCACCAGGACTCTGTTTGAAGATAGTTAGCTTCCTGACAGTAGAGAAGGCAGCAGCTTCTTTCGACCCCAGGACCAAGACATCTTCTTGTCGAGCAAGTGATGGAGAGGCTCAGCTACGGAAGCTTTATGTGGCAGGAAGATGCTGTAGAAATTTAGGAGTCCCAAGAATGCCTGGAGTTCAGTCTTTGTTCTTGGGTGTGGGAGCTTCCTGGATGGCTTGGACCTTTGCCTGTGCAGGGTGTAACCCAGAGGCATCAATAAAGTAGCCTAAGGAACTCTACCTGTGGAACTTGCTTGGTGATCACGTGACCAGCTGGGCATGGCCAACTCAAGACCACTTCTTTGGCCTAATGACTTTAAGTATTACAAAAGATATACCAAAACAAAAGATGGTTTATTATTTTATGTCTTTAATGCTTAAATAATAAAAAGATACACAAAACTAGATTTTGTTACAACAAAGTTTTAAAATATTAATCAAAAACTATTACATAATATTTTACAAAAAACAACGAAGCTGTTAAAGTATTGCCAAATTGCTTTTTTATTGACGTCCTCACTTGCAGTTTTCTTTTGTTTTACATGAGCATCATAAACTGTATGATGTGCCCGTAACCATTTCTTTACTATAGGAACAGGATCTGCATTCTTGCAGAGGTAAGCCAATTAGATTGATTGTCAGCAGGTTTGTTATATTGGAAACTATTAGGTGACTTCTGCCCTCTGAACATATTATGTCATCTATGAAAAATGTTCACCTTTCCACCTCTGCTGAGCTGATTGCAATAGTCCTAACAATATCTCTAGCCTTTTTAATGCTGCAAGGAATTGTATATTTTTCTGAATCTTTTAATACATTTTCTATGAAATCGCAATAATCATTAATATCAATTTCATAATTGAAAATTTCACCAAATGCAACCAATTGTTCTTCAGCTGCTCTCCATGGAACCATCACTTCTTCAATGTTCCAATAATCTGGCGCCAAATAATTCAGAAATTTTAATTTATTAGTGTCTTTAAATTGGCAGCCTGTTTTTAAATGTTTGCAATCCATCAATCTTTTCTTCAAATTAGTTACAATGCTTTCTATAAGTCTTTCATGAGGAAGTCCCACAAATCGATGATTTTATATTTTTATATTTATATTTTTAAAGGTTTCTGAAGTAATTAATCCATCAACCTTTTTTCATATGCACCCTTTTCCTTTATAAGCATTTCAAATGATTTAATTGATCTTACCACAAGTTTTTCAGCTTTTATAATATCTATGTTTCTTGCTTGCAATGCATTAGAAAGAAGAGATATTTCAGTTAGGACATCAGTCATCAAGGCCAAATCTGTGAGAAAATATGTGTTTTCAAGACGGGCAGCCATATTTTTTATTTGAACAGAAAAACTGATGTAGCACTGGATAAGCACGCCATACAGCTAGGGTTGATCTTAAACTACAGGCAGCCGATCTTGGTCCAAAAATTCTACCACTTTTTATAATTTCAATCTCAAGTTGTTTGGAAATTTTGTTAAGTTCAATTAGGTTCTTATTCGATTGATGGAAAATAGAATATATTTTATCCATAAAGATTTGAAAATTATTTACTTGCTTAATTTCCCTAATAGAATCATCTAAAACAAGTTGCAGATGATGGTTTAAGCATTGCCACATTATAATGTTTGGAAAGTCTTTGGCTATCCTAGTGCTTACCCCAGATTTTCTCCCAAGCACAATACTGGCATCATGAGAGCAAAATCCAATTAAATATTTCTCTAGATAGTTCTTATTAAACCCAACTTTATTCAGACTTTCCATAACTGAACAACATAATGTCTCTGCATCTTGTTTTTCCAATTCTACTAGTTCAAGGAAAATTGTTGGTGAGAAAACTTGAGCCTCAGCTTTTAGGTACAGTATAAGAACTGGTTTGGAAGATATCGTTGAGGCTTCATCAATGATTAAACAGATTTTGTGAGTTTTTTCAATAATTTTGCTAAATAAATGTTTCCTAACATCTTTTGCAATGAAATCTACTATTGCAACTGCAATTTTGAATGAATGCAACACTATTCCCAAATCTAAATCATTTTTAATTTGCAATTCAATCAGATCTTCTATATATGAAAATGGTCTGGCACATTTGTGCCAGACTGTACACTGTAGTAAACACTCTACATGTACTACCCAAATATTTCTGAGTTATCTTATCCTTTGCTTATCACATCCTGCTCACATTGCTTCAACTTCTCTGTACAAATGAGAAATGTTCTGAGAGGGTGGAGCTGGCGTCGCGGTGATTGGATGGGCAATCGGACAGGCAATGTTGATTCTCCAAAATCACGTCGATATCTCAGCTGCTGGTCGGTCCCCACGGACCTAAACCATCCTGTAGAGACAGTGATTGACAAGAGCATGTCCTATTGATCCCAGGGACATTGCAAAGTCCCTGGTTTATCCAGGAAAAGCCCTTTTTGCCGGTGGTGGAGAGCCAGTCTTCCAAGCTGCTGAAGCTGAAACAGCTCTGGAATGGAAGAGATTGGAAGAAAGTGTGTCAGTTTGGTGAGATGAACTTTTACTTATTATTTCTCGGAGAGAATACCCTGAAAAAATTAAAGTGGACTAAAAATGAAGAGGAAAGAGTTTAAGTGGCATGATTAATTGTCAAAGTGAACTTTTTTTTTCTTTTTCCCCCTTTTTATTGGAATTTTGAATTTGGAAAAGCTGTTTAACTTTAAGCTGGACTGGTATTTTTTAATCCTTTTATTTCTGTTTGTATTTCTTTCTCCTTTTTTAAACAATCCTTTTGAAAATTCTTTTTTGATTAAAACTCTTCTGCTTGATTTAAGATTTATTTTTCTCCCTTTAAAAAAAAGGGGGGGGGAGATTTTACTTTTTTTTCCTTTTAGTTCCTGGCTGTAGATTGAGAGGAGGAAGTGAAAGTGAAGGAAAATAAGTAGCACTGCCACCCAGAGGCTTGGATACATTGTTTCTTTTTTCTTTCACTAGTTTGTTAAAATCAAGGACTCTGAGCTGTGTATTGGAAAAGATAGAGATGGCCATGGCAGTTTGTTTATTCAGGTGCTCATTTCTGAACAGATAGCGGGAGTCTGGAGTTGAAGTTGAAAGAAAGAAGATTGAAGTGACCTTGAAAAACTCTGAGCTGATTTATCAAAGAGCCTTGGATATTTGGCAGCAGAGGCTTGTTTTATATTAGAATTGCTTTTTAGCTTTTGCCTCATTTTCTACCCCCCCCCCCCCCACTAGTTGGGCTTTTCTTTCTCTTTAATTGGATTTTGACTTTTTAAACCAGGAACCAGAATGTAAATCTTTTATTTTTGTTTTCTTTTTGTTTATTAAGAGGAACATATAGAATATTTCTCTTTCTCTTTTTTCCCTTTTTTATCATTGATTTTTTACTTTTTACATTTACCATTATAACTAATTGGATTAAGGTATACAAGTGCCTGAATACTTTCTTTTTCCTTTTTTCCTTTGGAGTGGCAACTGTTTGCCTTTGTCTCCCCCCCCCCCTTTTTTTCTTTTCCCTCTTTTTTCTTTTTCTCTCTCTTTCTTTACAGATAAGCATTATAAGATGAGTAGAAAGACAACAGCTCCAGCTTCTTTGATACCAACCCCCTCACCATCTGGAGGACCACAATCTATACAGACAATATTACAACAGGAAAAAGAGAAAAAGAAGGAAGTGACATTACAGATGATTATGCAAGGAATCCAGAAGATTGAGCAAAAAATAGAAAAGACAAATGAGAAAGTGAAAAATATTCAACAGATGATGATGAAATATGAAGACAGATTTTAAAAAGTTGAAGGAGAAGATATACAAAGAGATAAGAAAATTGGCGACATTGAGATTCGATTATTGATGTCGAGAAGGGCAGATGTGAACCATTAGGATGGGAAATAGAGAAATCAGAATTTTATCTAGGATTTCAAAATATAGAAGAAGGAAAAGGTGAAAACCTTGCTGAAATAATAGCAGAAATGTTGGCAAAAGTACTGGAAATAACCAAAGAAAAGATGATGGATGAAGTGTTTCTGTCTATACAAGATATGCAACAAGGAATAGACTACCAAGAGAAGTTCACATTAGATTTACTAAGAAGATTATTAAGATACAGATACTCCAGGTGGTGAGAGAGAAAACACTAAAATATAAAGACAAAGAAATTGTGGTGCTGAAACAGATACCAAGAAGAGTAAGAGAGATGACAAGAGAATATTTATTCTTGACTAAAGAGTTATTTAAAAGAGGAGTAAACTACAGGTGGTTGATGCCAGAAGGCCTCTTGTTCACTTGGTAGGAACAAAGACATAGAATTGACACAGTTGAAAAAGCTGAGCTATTCTACTTAGAATACTTTAGAGGAAAGGAGGAAGAAGAAAGGAAGAGTCACTGATTGAATTTCAAGAGGAGTGTATAGCAGTAATTGAAAAAGAAAAAGAAGGTGCAATAGGCGATGAACCCAGAGAACAAAGAGAACTGAGATCTACTAGAGCAATAAAACCCTCTTATAAAGCTTAACATGGATGAAAGAAAATTGATTTTGATTAACATAAATGGACTTAATTTGGCTACTAAAAGAAGGAAAGTATTTCACAAATTAGAAAAATTAAAATTTGACATAGTCTGCTTACAAGAGGTACATATTAAAGAACAACATGAATATATACTAAAACAAGGAAAACTAGGGAAATTATTTACATCGCTGGCACAATCCAAAAAAACAGGTGTGGTATTATATATTAAAGAAACAATTTTGGCAGAACTTACCTACACAGATGATGCTGGAAGGATTCTGATGCTGGAAATAATGGATAACAGCATTAAAACACTTCTAATTGCAATTTATGTCCCGAATGATAAACAAGAAGAATTCTACAAAAAATTACACGCAAAAATAATTGAATTGAACTATGTTAATATTTGTATGATGGGAGATTTTAATGGAATAATTAATGGGTTGGATTATAAATTGGATTATAAAATACAGAAAACAACAAAGAAAGTTAGAAAGATACTACTAAAATCCTTCCTTCGAATAATAGAAGAATTTAACTTAAAAGATGCGTGCAGAGAGAGAAATGTGGAAAGTAAGTAATATACTTTTTATTCAAACAGGCATACATCCTGGTCTAGAATAGATATGATATGGATGTCAGCAGAATTATTTACTAATGTATAACAGATTGAAAGAGGAACAAGCACTTGGGCAGATCATAATCCAGTGTCAGTTATTCGGAAAGGATACAAGAGGAGATCTAGATGGACTTTAAATAATATGATATTAAAAGAAAAAGACTTTAAACAGAAAATAGAGAAAGAACTTGCTTTCTTCTTCAAAGAAAGTAGAAAAGAGGATATATCTTTACAGAATCTCTGGCACACGATGAAGGCCTACACAAGAGGCTTGATAATAGATTATACTAGGAGAAGAAACATATACTAGGAGAAGAGAAAAATACATTTAAGACATTAGAGGATGATTATAAAAGATTGGAAAAAGACTTACAGAAGTCCTCACAAAAAAAGATATTAAAAATAAAATGGATATAATTAAACATAAAATGGGACTAATGGAAAAAGAATTAGCACAAAAAATTTAAAATGCCAAACAGAATTACTTTGAAGATGCAAACAAACCAGGCAGATGGCTAGCTTATAAACTGAGAAAGGAAAGAGAAGCAAGAAGGATTAATCAATTAATAAATAAAGGACAAGTTTGCTATGGAAATGAGAAGAAAAAAAATATACAAGACTGTTATGGAAAACTGTACTTTCAAGGAGAAAAAATTAAGCAATAACTACAGAAAGCGAACCTACCTCAGATACCTAAAAATATTGAAATAATGAATAATAAATATTGAAACAATGTTAGAAGGAAATATAACAATGATGGAATTAACAGAAGCCTTAAAAAAACAGAATGTTGGGAAAGCACCAGGTCCAGATGGTTTGCCAGCAGAATTTTACAAGACTTTTCAGGAAATATTGAATCTTCATCTTTTAGAAGTTATGAATGAAATTATGTTGAAGCAAAGAATACCAAAAAAATAGTGAGAAGTGTACATTACACATATACCAAAGGAATGTACAGACCTACAGCAAGTTAAAAATTATAGACCTATATCTCTATTGAACTCAGACTATAAAATATTTGCTTTTATTTTGGCAGAAAGACTAAAAAGATACTTAAATAATTTTATTCATACTGATCAAAATGGATTTCTGCCAAAGAGACAAATCAAAGACAATGTGAGAATTATTTTGGATACTCTGGAATATTATGAAGCACACCCTGAGAAGCAAATAGCCTTGATGTTTCTAGTTGTACAAAAAGCCTTTGACAATGTGAGTTGGTGATTTATTTTACTGCAATTTGTACAAATGGGCTTTGGTAAAAATTTTATCCAAGCCATTGAAACAATATACCATGAACAAACTGCAAAGGTGATGGAGAATGGAGAATTAACAGAATCTATAGATATAAGAAAAGGGACAAGGCAAGACTGTCCATTGTTGCCTCTGCTGTTTGTGTTAACATTGGAAGTGTTGAACAGGAATATTAGAGAAGAAAGAGAAATAAAAGGAATGAAAATTAAAAAAGAGGACTATAAATTGCAAGCTTTTGCAGACAACCTGTTATTTATATTAGAAGATCCATTGGAAACAGCACCCAAATTAATAGAAAAAATAAATAAATAAATACAAAATAAAGATATTAACAAAGAATATGTTAGCAAGACAAAAGAAAGAGTTGGAAGAAATTTTAAAAATACAGGTCACAAACAAGGTTAAATATTTAGGGATGCATATTACAACAAGATGTGGTACACTGAAGGAAGATAACTATGTTAAACTCAAACAGCAGATTGCAACAGATTTGATAAAATGGGAAAAACTGCAACTATCATTGATTGGGAGAATATCTACAATTAAGATGAATACATCGGATAAATGCTGGTAATGTCATCAGATACCTGGTTCATATTACCATACGTGGTGGACATGTTCGGACGCAAAGAAATATTGGACTAAAATCCACACATGGTTGGAAAAAATGATAAAACAACATATAGACTTTAAACCAGATATCTTTTTATTGGGAGTCATACTGGACATATACAATAAAGAATTGAAATATTTGATTGTAAATGTTTTAATAGCCGCTAAAATTGTATTTGCGAAGAACTGGAAAAATGACAAAATACCTATGCAGGAGGAAGTTATTAAAAAAATATGGACTTTTTTTTTCTCATTTTTCCTTCCTCTCTTCTTATTTTCTTTCTTAAGATTCTTAAGATTTAATAAAAAAACCAAGAAAAAGAAAAATAAGGTGAAAAAAAGGTACAATGTTAGAAAGCAATTGAAAAGAGAATTACAACAGAGAAGGGAAGCTAAAAGGGGGGAGATTAGGAGAAGGGGGGGCAAAAAGATCAGACTGGAGAAGAAAGGGAGGGAAAAAGGGGAAAAAAGCCATGGTCTGGAACAAGATATTTTTTTTTAGAGATAAAGGATAAAGGATGTATAATTTAAGAAAGATTCTGCAAGAGTACATAAGATAGTATTGTAGTATTTGCATTTGAAATAGTCTATTGGAATATTATAAGATTTAACAAAATATTAAAATGTTTTATAATGATAGATTTCAATATTTAACAAAATATCAAAGAGAATGTGTAAAATGATTAATGTTTAGTTATACTATTAATAGAATTAGAATTAGAATGGAAATTATATATTTAATTATATTATAAGTTTATTATTCTTTTTCTTTTCAAAATGCAATATGTAGAATGTACTAAGCAGAATCAGGATAGAAATTATGTATTATTTTAAGTGTTATTTTAGGGAAAGGCGTCACACTTTAAAAGTGATTATAGGGGAAATTCTTTTGCTAAAGAGAAGAGATAAATAGATGATTGGAAAAGAATAAATAAAAGATACAAATATAATGATTCTGAAATAAGATGAAATAAACAAAATATAACTAAGAGAGTGAAAAGAAGGGAGAACTTATATAAAAAATATAGAATGGTTAATAAGATACGAATGGTATATAAGGTGAGCATGAACTTGATTTAGGTCTGTCAAAAAAGATGTAACCCGGGTCTAAGCCACTTTTCAAAAGAAGTTTTATGTTTTGTGTTTTGTGTTTTGTGTTTTGGTTAGCTATGTTTTGATTGTGAATTAATAAAACCTTGGAGGAATTAAAAAAAAGGGGAGAGAAATTTGGAAAAGACATGTATAAATAATAATTAAGAAGGTTTTATCTTTTTATGTTTTGTTTTATGTTCTGTATTTTGTGTGGTTATGCTTGATGGAGAATTAATAAAACAAATATAATTGGATAAAAGTGAAGGGAGAAACAATGAGAAAATTGGAAAAGATATATATGTGTTTAAATGGAAATGTGATAATGTGGAACTATGCTTTAAAAAATAATGCCTTATTTGCTTGTAAGTAATTTTTGAGAAAGGAGGTTTTATACTTTGATATCTTATGTTTTGTTTGTCTTTAAAACCAATAAAATTTGTTTAAAAAAATATGGACTGTGCTGAAATGAGTAAATTGACATTTGAAATTAGAGAAGAAGAAGACAAGCAATTTTATATGATATGGGATTTGTTTTATCAATGGTTGGATAAAAAGACATGGTAAGGTAACAGAATAGATAATTTTGTTATAGAAGTTTAATAGACTGATACACAATATAATGTAGACATATATAACCATTGGATGACAGCATAATATAATATTGATGGAATAAATAGCAGGATAATTAATAATTGATAAATAGATAAGCATATGTTAGTTTGACAATGTAAGACTGATATAAATTGTGAACAATGATTATGAAAGGATCGCACAAAAGATTCTAAACCAACTAACACACTGTATGTACAAAATGGAAGATGGTTTAATTTTTTTTTTAATGTATTGTCTGTGTATGTTTGTCTTAAAATATTTTTTTTATAAAAAAACAAAAATAACAAATGAGAAATGTTCCTTCAATTTTTTTCTGAGAGAAGCTTGCTGCACTTCTTTATTCTTTCCAGGTGGTGCGATTTGGAAATTCTTCCATTCCTTTGCTGCATGGACACTTTTTTCTTTGGTCGTAATTTCAAATCTTCTGCAATGCTTGCAACCTAACTTTTTCTGGGAAACTTTCAGTCCATCATATATTTCCATCATATTAATTTTTAATAATTTTTAGTATAGGTTTTGTTTTTATTAATCATAAAAACAGTAGAGATACTGAAAACATGAATAAATACATAAAATGATTTTTTTGTTACACTATTGTTATTGTTACATATTGACACTTATGTTTTATAAGGAGAAACAAACAGAAGTATCAGCATGTAACAATAATAGTAAAATAATTTTTATTGATGTATTTGTTTTTTTTAGTATCTAGCCAGCTACGCCGGGGTCCTCCTAGGTCGGGACTAGTCTTCTTGGAGCTTGCTTTAATGAGGATGGCTGGGTGGCCAGCCTGAGAGTCGGCATGACCGGGGCTAGTGGCGGCAGTGGCAGAAGAAGATAAGCTTGCTGCTTTTGCCTCTTCACTCACCAATCGGTGGTGGAAGGCCAGGCAGCAACAATGGTGTGGTGGGTCATGGGCGGGAGAAGATGGTGGCCGAGCAAAGATGGTGTCCAGCCAAAGATAGCAGCTGCCGGCTGGGCGAGGCAGGTAACAAGGGCAGCTGGGTGGCCCAGGATTCAACCAGGGTTGGTGGTGGCAGTGGCAGGAGGAGGTAGGTGACTGGCAGGCTTGCTGCTTGCCTCCTCACTCACCAATGGGTGGTGGAAGGCCAGGCAGCAACAATGGTGGGCTGCAGGCAGAGGTCGGTGAGGGTGGCTTGGCAGTCCGAGAGTCATCAATGGGACTCAACTGGGGCTGGTGGTGGCAGCAGGTAGGTGACTGGGTTTTGCTTGGAGTTCTCACTCACCGATCAGCGTCTTTAGTAATGGCAGCCAGGGGAGGCAGGCAGGCCTAGGGAGGCAGGCTGGGTGTAGCATGCAGGCCAGGCAAGGTAGGCCTGGGAGGCAGGCCAGGCAAGGCAGGCCAGGCAAGGCAGGCAGGCCTGGGGAGGCAGTCTGGGCAAGGAAGTCTGGGTGGGTAAGGCTGGGCGGGTGAGGGCAGCTAGTGGAGGTGGTGACTGAGGCTTGTCCTCACTCACCCAGATCAGGCAGGATGGCAGAAGGCAGGCAGTGATGGCTGGCTGGCTGGCTGGCTGGCTGGCTGGTGCTGCTGCTGCTGCTGCTGCTGGAAATGATGGCGGCAGGAGGGAAAATGTGGGAAGCGTAGCGCACATGCACTATAAGTAGTGACTGGGCATGGCAGGGTGGGGTAGGTGCGGGGAGAATGCTGTCAGCAATTGTTGTGCATGCGCATAATGTTGTGCATGCGCAATAATGACTGACTGGGTAGGGAATGGAGGAGCAGGCGGAGAGGGGCAAGGCCAGCTAGGGGCCTGTTTCACCTGTTGTCTGAACTACCAGGAACAGTAACAACCAGTTCTACCAAACTGGTGGTCCCTGGCCCACTGGTTGGCAACCACTGTTTTAGCAGATGGGTAGGTGCTAACATTCTACAATACCATCAGTGCAAGGCAGACTGGTTCATATTGTTCCTTGCCCTATCAGTCTTGGTTGAAACATGATGTCTTCCTTGATAGCTTATTCATTGTTTCTTCCCTGACAAAGACTTATGTGTACCAACAAGGAACCTGCAAAAATCTATTAAGAATAAACCTTGGTTCACAGCTAAACTTAAGCAGCTACATCGTTCCAAAGAGAAAGCCTACAGAAAAGGTGACAGAATGCTATACAATCAGGCCAAAAACATATTAACAAGAGAGATCAGAGCAGCAAAAAGAAGCTACTCTGAAAAATTAAGGAATCAGTTCTCAACAAATGAACCAGTAAACATGTGGAAAACTCTTACAAACATCACTGGCTACAGCAAACCTCTTTCCTAGGCAGAAAGAAATCAACAACTAGCAGATGACCTGAATGTGTTTTACTGCAGATTTGAAAGGAAACTACAGCCATCTATCGCCACAACCCCCACCTCCAATACAACAACAACAGCCAAGCCTCCTACAACTGGCCCCAACCCATTGGGTTCACAACTTCTGGAGAGCACTGAAAAAGAAGTGCAAGATCTATTGCACAGATAAAAGCCAGGAAAAGCACCAGGGCCAGAGAAGATAACTCCTTCTTGCTTAAAAGTCTGTGCTGACCAATTGGCCTCTATCTTCACCCAAATCTTCAATAAATCACTAGAAATGTGTTAAGTTCTGTGCGTGGCGCAAGAAGCGGAGACAAGTCAACGAACAGTGAACTTCAACTCTTTATTTAACATAGTACAACAGCTCGGTCAACAGCCACAACAGCCCCCTTTATATAGGCAAGCTCTTGGGTATTTAGCCAATGAAAACGCAGGAACGTTAGCTCTTTTTAACCAATGAGAAGGGCTCGTTAATCGCCAATCAGATTCTCCTGAATGGACCAATCCGATATCGCTATTATCGGCCAATCAGAAGTGCAGGGCCAAAACCCTGCACTTTGCTTTAAGGTTTCAACAAACTTTATTCAAGCACTTTTATTAATTCACAACACCCCTTCCCCCCGGGTTCCGTTTAAGGGGTGCGGTAACGTAGTCTTTGAGGTAGGCAGGTTGTTTTGATTGTCTATTTGATTTACCCTGTTCTCCCGGTATTTGTCTAGAGTCTTGTTGGGGTAGGACGTTAGCTGGTGAGCAGAGTGCCTCTGATTCTGTATCTAAACTTCCATTACCACTAATGTCCTCGATATCTCTTTGAGGCGAGTTAAACCCTGTTCCCGATCCTTCTTCTGAGCGGTCATTTCTTCCACTTGTGCTTTCCGCTGTTCCAAACTAAGGCTCCTCAGTGTCTCCTCCCCCCTCAGTTTGGAAATCACCGGAATCGCAGACCCCAGACTGCAGCCTTGAACGCAGCTGATCAATATGGCGCTTCCATATTCTATCATTGCGACATTTCACTCGGTACAATCTGGGTCCGGTTACTTGGATTACAGTTGCCTCGACCCACAATGGGTTGCCATAAAATTTTCTCACGAAAACCAAGTTGCCTACCTGGAAATTACGGCATTTCCCGCTGGATCCATGTGGTTTTTCAGGTTCGTACAATGGGTATAGTCGGTCCAGGTGGGAGCGGAGTTTCCACCCCATCAATAGCTCAGCGGGAGTTTTGTTGGTGACGCTGTGTGGAGTGATGTGCTGCAAAAGGAGTATCCGGTTAATTTTGTCTTCGATAGCGCCATAGTCCATTTTATGTAGAGTTTTTCTGACGAATTGTACCATGCGCTCAACCCTCCCATTAGCTGCAGGATGCGCCGGTGAAGTTAGCACATGGCGAATACCGCGGTCCGTCAGATACTGTTCAAAAGAAAGCGCGGTAAAGTGGGGCCCGTTGTCGGATACAGAACGTCCAGTAATCCGTGTGTTGCAAATAATATGTCCAATTTCCTGATGACTGATTCGGTTGTTGTATTTTTCATCTCATGGATTTCGAGCCAGTTCAAGTAGGCATCCACTGTTAATAAAAATGTGTGTCCATTCGTAGGTCCCACAAAGTCCAGATGAATATGGGACCATGGTCCCCTGGGTGTTTCCCATTCTGTTGGGGTTGCTTTCGGTGGGGCGTTGCTGACTTCCTGGCATTTGGGACAAGTCTTTACCCAGGCTTCGATCTGCTTGTCTATGCCTGGCCACCATGCATAGCTTCGTGTGAGTGCTTTCATGCGCACGATGCTGGGGTGGCCATCATGCAAGGTTCTCAGTACCGCTCGCTGTAGCCCTCTGGGACAATGACTCTATCGTCCCAAATGATGCAGCCCTTCTGGGAAAACAGTTCTGTCTGTCGACTTTTGAAGGGAGCGTAGTTGTCAGGGATTTGGTCCAATGGCCATCCATGTTCTACCCAGCTGAGGACACATGCTAAAGCGGGATCACGTTTAGTTTCAATCGCGATATCGCAAGCTGTCAGCGGCGGTTTTTGGAGTGTCTCAATCTGCAGTGTTGTGACAGTCGGAGCAGGGTCATCAACAGTTTCTGGAAGCGGTGCACGGCTTAATGCGTCCGCGTAGGGAATGGCTTTCCCCGGGCGGTGTTGCAACTTATAATTATAGGCAGCCAAGAATTCTGACCAGCGGGTCATTCTGGGAGATAATATATAAGGGGTTGGTTTATCTCCTGCTATTATTCCCAGTAAGGGTTTGTGGCCAGTTATTATCATGAGAGCTCGCCCATAAATATATTCATGAAATCGTTTAACAGCAGATACAATAGCAAGAGCTTCCTTATCGATTTGACTGTAATTGCGTTCTGCTTTTGACAGTGTTTTTGAAAAGTAGGCAACAGGGGCTTCACTTCCGTTTGGTAAAACATGGCTCAAAATGGCGCCCACTCCAAAGGGTGATGCATCACAAGTAACCGTTAAAGGCAAAGCCTCATTATACTGCATCAAAACAGCTTCGGAGGTCAATAAGTTTTTTACTTTTCGAAACGCCTGTTCCTCTCGGTGCCCCCAAACCCAGGTTGCTTTTTTGTCTAATAAACAATGTAAGGGTTCGGCTACGGTTACCTTGTGAGGCAGGAAGACGTTATAAAAATTGATAAGGCCTAGGAACGCTTGGAGATCCACCTTTTTTCGGGGTCTTGGGGCGTTTTTGATTGCCCTAAGTTTGCTATCAGTGGGGTGAATGCTCTATTTATCTATTAAATATCCTAAAAATTCTACTCGATCAGTACATAGTTGACACTTGTTTTTCTTAACTTTGAGACCCGAGTCTTTAAATCTCTGAAGAACCAACCTCAGGCGTTCCCTTAGTATTTCTTGAGTCGGAACAGCAATTAAAACATCATCAAAATAGGGGACAATGCCTTTTATCCCTTGTAATAGTCTTTCCATCAAACTTTGAAAGATTCCCGGGGCCACGCTTACTCCGAATTGGAGTTGGTTACATTTAAACGCACCTTGGTGCGTAACGATCGTTTGAGCCTCTGCCGTTTTTCTGTCTACAAGCAGTTGTTGGTATGCCTGGGCTAGATCTAGTTTAGCAAAGACTTTTCCGCCCCCCAGGGAATGGAGAAGGTGTTGCACCACTGGTACCGGGTAAGCGTTTTTCTGCAGGGCGTGATTCAGGGTGGCTCGGTAGTCCCCACAAATTCTTAACGATCCATCCAGCTTGATGGGTGTCACGATTGGGGTTTCCCAGGGAGAATGGTCGGTTAGTTCTAACACTCCCTGGGCTATTAATTTATCAAGCTGCTCATCAATCTTTGGTTTAAGGGCGAATGGGACTCGACGAGGCTTAAGGCGGATGGGAGCTATTTCGGGTTTGAGGTTAAATGATGTCGGGGTCCCCTTGTACTCGCCTAGTTTGTCTGCAAAGACATCCTGGAATTCTTGGACGAGAGCCTCTTCCCAGTCGTTGCTGCTGGTTCGGTGAATGCCGGCTACTTCAATTCCAAGTGGAGCGAACCATTGGAGGCCTAACAAGCTAGGCCAATCCCTGTCGACTACAATCAAGGGTAGAGAGGCAGTACGATTTTTAAATGAGACACGGACTTGGCTGGATCCAACGACTGGAATTTGATTTCCTTGATAATCTTTGAGTATGATTCTTTGGAATCAGAGGTCTTGTCGCCAGACGGTAGGGATGAGTTGCTTGAGGGTCTTCCAGGAAACCATCAAGAGGGATGATCCTGAATCGACTTTCATCATACAAGGCTGGTTTTCGATAGCTACCTTCACCCGGATCTTCTTGGTGTCCAGTGATGAGGCATGACCAATTGTAATAGTTTGGTGTGCCTCTTCTCGCTTTGTTGAATGGTTTAGGGGTCTGTTTCTGTAGGAGTGGTTGTTCCATTGGTGGTTCAAGGGTTCTCGCTTTGCAGGACAGCTTCCTGTAGATTGGCAATAGTTAGCCCCCCTCGGGGTTTGGCTCGGTCCTTGCTTGCTTCTACAGACCCGTCCGATGTGGCCTCTTTTCCTGCACACATGGCAGAGCGCGTCGAGGAATTTGCAGTCTGATCGGGGGTGGTTTGCCCCACAACCAGCACATTGATACTGCGATTTCTGGCATTGGTCTCGTTCAGACCAGAGCCGGTTGTCCTCTTCTTCATCGCTTTCTGATGACGATTTGAGGTCCTCGTGGTGGGCTGTCGTTGCCGGTTCTTCTAAGTGAGGTGAAATTTCGCTGGCGAGTTGGCGAAGGGGAGCGTGGGTGCGGCGCATTCGGGCAGCCGACTTCCTGGTTGCTTCTGCTGCAGTTGCATTAGCAACGGCATCTGTAAGGCTAATGTCGCCTTTCGCCATCAGCTTACTCTGCACGCCTGGTGAATCTAATCCCAGAACTATTCGGTCTCTCAGGGCTTCTTCAAGGTCGGCAAACCCGCATAGGCCTCCTAGATTCCAGAGATCCGCTATGAAATCTGCAACGCTTTCACCCTTCCGCTGATCTCTCTGGTAAAATTCATGCCATCACATGAGCGTTGGTAAGGTCGGTGCATAGTGGGCCCTTAGCAGGGGTTCGAGGACATCCCAGTCCATGGACTTCACTTCTGCCGGTTTCGCTAGTGCTTTTGCCATCTTGAATACGGTCGGCCCGCAATGAGTTAGGAATACTGCCCATTTCTTTCAGGTAGTGGCATCCTTCAAATTGTTGGTCTTCAGAAACATCTGGAAGCGATCCATATATGAGTCCCAGTCTTCTTGTGCCGGGTCGAATGGAGCGGGTGGTATGACGCTGCTGGACATGGTTCCGCCATTGGTGCGTTTCAGCCACATGCTCTGTTATTGCTCTGTAGTGTTCAGTCAGCTCTGACGTCTCCACATCCCACTTTCATCGCCAGTGTTAAGTTCTGTGCATGGCGCAAGAAGCAGAGACGAGTCGACAAACAGTGAACTTCAACTCTTTATTTAACATAGTGCAACAGCTCGGCTAACGGCCACAACAGCCCCCTTTATATAGGCAAGCTGTTGGGTATTTAGCAAATGAAAACGCAGGAACGTTAGCTCTTTTTAACCAATGAGAAGGGCTCGTTAATAGCCAATCAGATTCTCCTGAACGGACCAATCCGATATCGCTATTATTGGCCAATCAGAAGTGCAGGGCCAGAACCCCGCACTTTGCTTTAAGGTTTCAACAAACTTTATTCAAGCACTTTTATTAATTCACAACAAAATGTGCTATGTTTCTTCCTGCTTCAAACATTCTACCATCATCCCAGTGCCAAAGAAGCCCTCCATCAAGGAACTGAATGACTACAGACCAATTGCTACAGACCAGAACATTGGTAGTTATGAAAATCTTTGAAAGGGTAGGGCTGCCCCACCTGAAAACCATCACAGATCTGCTGTTAGATCCCATGCAGTTTGCATACTGAGCAAATAGATCGACAAATGATTCTGTTAATATGGCTCTGTATTACATCCTACAACATCTTGAATCTCCTAAAACCTATGCAAGGGTCCTCTTGGTAGACTTCAGTTCAGCATTCAATACCATCATTCCAGACATTCTTCTAACTAAATTAAACCAACTAGCGGTACCTGAACACACTTGTAATTGGATCATAAGCTTCCTAACAGACAGGAAGCTGCAGGTGAAGCTAGGCAGAATCATATCAGATACCTGTACAATTAAGCACAGCCTCCTCCAAGGCTGTGTGCTTTCTCTACTTCGCTTCTCCCTATATACCAATGATTGCATCTCAAATGATCCATCTGTTAAAATACTGAAGTTTGCAGATGACACAACAGTGATTGGTCTCATTCGAGACAATGATGAATCCGCAAACAGACAGAAGGTTGTACAACTTGCCTTGTGGTGTAACCGGAACAATCTGGAACTGAACACTCAAAAATGTAGAAATGGTGGTAGACTTTACAAGAAACCCTCCCATACTACCACCTCTTACAATATTAGACAACACAGTATCAACAGTAGAGACCTTCAAATGTCTATCATATCACTGACCTAAATGGACACCTAACATCAAAAACGTCATCAAAAAAGCACAACAAAGAATGTTCTTTTTGTGCCAACTCAGAAAGCTCAAACTGCCCAAGGAGCTGCTAATACAGTTCTACAGAGGAATTACTGAGTCTATCATTTGCACCTCTATAACTGTCTGGTTTGGTTCTGCAACCCAACAGTACAGACTCAGACTTCAGAGGATAATTAGGACTGCAGAAAAAACAGTAACTACCAACCTGCCTTTAATCAAGGACCTTTATACTGTACGAGTCAAAAAGAGGGCTGTGAAAATATTTACAGACCCCTCACATCCCAGACATAAACTGTTTCAACTCCTACCCTCAAAACGATGCTATAGAGCACTGCGCACCAGAACAACTAGACACAAGAAGAGTTTTGTCCCAAAAGCTAAACAAATAACTCTGCTAAACAAATAATTCCCTCAACACTGTTCAACTATTACAAAGTCTGAATTACTATTACTGTTAATCTTCTCATCACTCCTTATCACCCATCCCCTCCCATATGACTGTAACTTTGTCGCTTGTATCTTTATGATTTATATTGACTATTTTCTAGTCTGATTTGATTGCTTATTGTACTCTATATGACTATTATTAAGTGTTGTACCTGATGATTCTTGACTCTTGATGAATATATTTTTTCTTTAATGTACACTGAGGGCATATGCACCAAGACAAATTCCTTGTGTGTCCAATCTCACTTGGCTAATAAAGAATTCTATCTAATGGCTATCTGTCTATGTGTGTGGATTTTGGAAATAGGAACGAATTTTGGATGGAGGAGGCAATGGCGTTCGTTTGGTAAAAGCAACATTATACAGAAAATATTACAAACGAAAGAAGCAGGAATGAGGGGACATAATTATACAAAGGGAGATAATTTATTTTATTTATTTATTTGATTTGTCAATCGCTTACAAGATAACAGGTATAAGTATAAACATAGTTATGAATACATGAGATGGATACATATAAGAAAAATAAAAAGAAACAATAGGACAAGGATGGTAGGCATGGTTGGGGTGCTTATGCCCGCCCCCTACAGGCTTCTTAGGAAAGGGGTGAGGTCAATAGTAGACAGTCTAAGGTTAAAGTTTTTGGGGTTTGGGGAAGAAACCACAGAGTCAGGTAAAGTATTCCAAACATTGACCACTCTGTTGCTGAAGTCGTATTTTCTGCAATCAAGTTTGGTGCGGTTAACCTTGAGTTTGTATCTATTGTGTGCTCTTGTATTGTCATGGTTGAAGCTGAAGTATTCATTTACAGATAGGATATTGCAATGTATGATTTTATATACTATATTTAGATCGGACTGAAGGCGCCATAGTTTTAGATTTTCTAGGTCTAGAGTTTCAAGTCTGGTGGCCTAAGGTATTCTGCAATGAGTAGAGGAGCGGAGAATTCTTCTTGTGAAATATTTCTGGACTTTCTTAACTGTGTTAATATCAGATACATGATATGGGTTCTAGACTGATGAGCTGTACTCAAGTATAGGTCTAGCAAATGTTTTGTATGCTCTAGTTAGTAGTGTGATATTACCAGAGAAAAAGCTACGTAAGATTAGATTAACAACTCTTTATGCCTTTTTGGCTATGTAGTTACAATGGGCTCTAGCACTTAGCTCATTAGAGATGAGTACTCCAAGATCCTTGACAGAGTTTGGATCCTCAACAAGGTCTTAACTATTCAGCCTGTATTTTATTTTCTGATTTTTTTTGCCAATATGTAAGACAGAGCATTTATTTGTTGAGATTTGAAGTTGCCATTTGTTTGACCATTCTGATACATAGTCAAGGTCTTTTTGAAGGATAGCAGTATTGTCTGTGGTGTTGAATAGCTTTACATCATCAGCGAAGAGAACGCAGTTGCTCTTAATATGATCACAGAGGTCATTTATGTAAAGTATATAGAGAGTTGGTTCTAGAACACTTGCCTTGCAGGACACCACTGTTGACAGGTACAGAATAGGGTGTTCCCTATTCTGACAATTTGTTGCCTGTTTGACAGGAATGCATTTATCAGTTATGCAGGTGTCCAGAGATGCCATAAGATTTTACTTTTAGGAGTAGCTTGTCATGTACCACTGAATCAAAGGCTTTACAGAAGTCTATGTAAATAGCGTCAATTGCTTTGCCCTGATCAAGTTGTGTAGTCCATATGTTTTTGCAGTGTAGGAGTTGCAGATTACAGGATAATTTTTTTCTGAAACCAAATTGTTTGTTACAGAGTAGGTTGTTTGTCTCTAAGTGGAGGATAATGGATTGGCTAATAATTGATTCCATGACTTTACAGGTGATGCAACATAAAGATATTGGTTTGTAATTTTCAACCAACTGCCAAGCATCTGAATTCTGATCACATGATGCTTCAAAGATGTTAAAAACAGTCATAAGTTATATTTTTCAGTGCCGTTGTAACTTCGGTCACTAAATGAACTATTGTAAGTCAAGGACTATCATCAGCAAAGAGAACACAGTTGCTCTTAATATGATCACATTTATGTAGAGTATGAAGAGAGTTGGTCCTAGAACACTGCCTTGGGGGACACCACTGTTGGCAGTGTTGAAAGGTGTCAAAATGCCTTTCTTTCGAGGATTTGATTTTCCTGCTGGGAGAGCTCCGGCGCAAGGATGCAGACAACTGCTTGAAAGCTGGATCTTTTTATTTTTCAGGAAGGCGGGGGACAGCGAGAAGTCTGCGTTCCTGGGCTAGCTAGCTTCTTCTGGTAAGTCCCTGGTTTTTTATACCCTTTTGTCCCTTTGTAAGTTGATTTTGTGTGAATGTTTGTATTTGTGCTTAATGTTTCAAATCCTGTTTGAGTTTGTCTTTATTCCCGCCAGAGGGCAAACTCCGCAGAGTGCGGAAGGCAAACTCCGCGGGGTGGCCAGATTGTATTATTAGTTTTCTGTAATCTCTTTTAGCTTTAAGATAGTTTTTCATATTTGTTCTGTGGCAATCTCCTGTCTCTCCCTTTTGTAATTTATATTATGTGTCTTTTGTCTGTTTGTTTTGCTTATTTGGTATGTCCTGTGTTTGTAAGGGTTTTCTGAATTATCTTTTGTTTCCTTTTTTATTTGTCTAGTTTTCTTAATTACTTAGGCTTTTGTGTATAGGGCTTCTTTAATACCTTTTGTTTGATTTCTTTTCCTATGCAAGTTTGTTTTATGGCTGGCTTGATGTTCCCTTTGGGCTTTTCCTGTTTTTGTGACACTACTGTCTTCATGAAGTTCCCTTTCCACAATCCTTCATTATTGTTTTTAGAGGGCGATCTCTGATTGAGTGTCTGGGTATACTTGGTATTCATGATCTATCTGGATCATCATCATGACCGCCTGTCTCCCCTTCAATTTTCTCTTCTGAGAGGAGATGCAGTCCTTTAGGCAGCTAAGGCAGGGTGGTATGCATCGACAGAGGCAACACATGAGGGCTCCAAAGACACAAATGGTGACTGTGGTTGTTATAAGGATTTTGAGCCAATGGAAATCTGGTATCCATGAGAAGAGCCATGAAAAGTCTAGAAATGATTGCTCCTGACCAATATTCTGAGATAGCTCTTTCAGGTGGTGGATGTCCCTCCCTACGAGTTCTGAGGTTTCGTCCAGATTGAAGCAACACATCCCTTGTAATGTTTCGCAGCCATAATTATGCTTCAAGAGAAGGAAGTCTATTGCTGCCCTATTCTCCAAGGTGGCTTCTCTGACCTCCCTCAGTTCTCTGTTAAGAGTATCCAGGGCATGGGAGGTCGAATTCAAGCTTTTTTTTTTTTTTTTTTTTGCCAGGGTACATTCTAGTCTATTCAAATTTTTAGAATTTCTCACTACCAATCCAGGTACCCCTACCTGGGATATTGCCAATGAGACATATTCTGTTTTGGTGGGAAGGGAGACTTTGGAGTCACAGTCTGAGTCTAGGGTTTGGAAGGCTCTCCTGTGCCATCTCTGTAAGGATGGCATAAGCATGATTAACCTTCCCAAGGTGCAAGGGCCATTGGTGGCATTTGCAGGAAGGTATGAGTAGGCTTTTAAGCCACAAAGGAAAAAACCACCCTGGTGGGAGCTTCAGGTAACTATATGAGAATGATATGGTCTCTGTGTAGTTGCATTTTAGTTCTGTGTTGCTAAGACTGGTGCATTCTGTGACCCTAGGTGTGCTGCACCCAGTGACATTAAAGCATTTCTTAGAGGTGGTTACTGCAGCGATGTGTAGGGTGTACATGTATGGTCCTTGATTTTTGTAGAGTGGCCCAAGCTAAAAAAGCTTTTGTAGGAGTCAGGAAGGTTTCTAAATGTGGTGTAGTTAATGATATTATGTGGCCTAGTTGCTACTCCCATTAGGCATTTGGTTAAGATGTCCTTGACTGATTTCCCTCCTGCTAAGCAAAAGTTAGTGGTGCTGAGTATTTCTCTTGCTAAATATTCCCATATGTTTCCTTTCTCTGGGATAAGCTTTGGTTCCAGGAACGCAGTTGCTTGTGTTATGTTACAATTGTTGCAGATAATAGTACATAGTATATATTGCATTTTATGTTCCCCATTGCTAGATTCCTTTTCTTCCCTTCCTCCCCCCCTTTTTTAATAGCAATGTAAAAAAATGTAAAAGGTCAAGTATCAAAAATTATGAGAAAGGTATGGTTAAAATTCTTTTTGTTAAAAAAAATACGATGAAAAAAGGTTAAAAAAAGAGAAAAAATGGAGAAGGTGAGAGAAAAAATTAAAAAAATAGTTTATAACTCAGCACCTGGGAGTCCAGTTTTGTGTAATGCAGCGGTTGCACTTGGTTCCTCACAGTGGTGTGGTTCAATGGTGTTGAAGAATGCTGCAAGTGTCCATTGATCTGTGTCCTGATCTTTCTTGAGTTTGATGGGTAGGATTGATTGTGGTGGAGTTTGGCTATGGTCTATGACTGCTGGCTTTGCATGTGTCCAATGTATCCAAGAGTCTCGTTTTGCAACCTTTATGGTGGTGTGTGTAGTCAGTAAGACTTGGTAGGGTCCTTTCCACTTGGGTTGTAGAGGGGAGGTTCTGGTGAAGAACTTGATCCACATCCAATCTCCTGGCTCATATGGATGCAGGGCTTCTTCCAGGGATAAGGTCTGTATCAGCGCACTCTGGTCCAGAGGGTCTGTAGTTTCTTGTGCAGGGCTGTAAGATAAGAAGAGAGAACCCTATCCCCCCATCTAAGCAAAGGGAATGAGGATCTAGACTTTGTAGGGTATGGGGTGTGTGTGACCAAAAAGGATCTCAAAGGGGGAAATACCTATTGTTAAGTACTGAACATGGGTCGGAGTAAATGGAGACAGCCTCTGAATAGTGAACATTCAGCTCTTTATTTGCATAGTGACTTCTCAAAACAACAACAGTGAACTCTGCCTTATATAGGCAACCCTTGTCAGAATTGTCCAATAACGAGCTATGAACACTAGCTCTTTTAACCAATAAGAATTCTCTGTTAAGGGCCAATCGGATTCCTCAGAACTAACCAATCTGATCTGGCCGCCTAACAGTCAATCAGAAGTGCAGGGCCAGAACCCTGCACTTTACCTCAAGCTCATACTTTATTAATTAATACACAACACCTATATCTTTTCTTGGTCCAGTTCTGATATAAAAGAGGGCAATTGGGAGCATTTGTGGCCAGGAGAGGTGTGTCTCCTGACAGAGTTTGCCCAGTAGGGTCTTCACCTCTTTGTCTGCTTTCTCCATGGCTCCTTTAAGTGGTCCCATTTCCGATGCATCCCAGCCCCATAAGGAGGGTGGCAGGCTTTTTAAATCTCCATGAAGCTCTGTGTTGCTGGTTATCAGCATGATTGTCTTGTGTGTGCCTTTTCCTGGGATTTCCAATTGCAGCTCCTGTTTGCCACATGTTATGGTAGCTCCCATTTTACATAGGAGATCCCTTCCTAGTAGAGACAGTGGGGACTGGGGGCAAATAGTAAATGCATGGTCTACTGTGAAAGGTCCTAGTTCTACTAGTACGTTGGGGGTAAATTTTACAGGGATTATTCCCCCCCCCCACTCCCATTATGCTATCCCGAGCCCCTTCAGCCACTGAAGCTTTATATGGTGGTTCAGTAATTAATGAGGAGGTGGCTCCAGTATCAACTAAGCAATTGTATTTCTTTCCTCCTATAAGAATGGTGACAATGGGTTCCCCTTCTGGGCCATTTTCTAGGGGGATAGCCAGCCCGTTAAAGATAACCATGAATTCAGTGCTTTCATTGTCATGTTCTAGTCAGGAAAGGGGTAAATCATGTTCTCTTCTTTGCTCCCATTGATGTCTATTGTTATTATTTATTGGAGGAAAGGGAGCGCTGGGTGGTGCCTGGTTACTGAAACTTTGTTGCTCAGTGTAATGGACTGGATTATTGGCTGGCCTCATGTTCCTAGGTGGTGGGTGATACCAGTTGCGGGAGGGGTGTTGCCTACATTGCCTGCTGAAATGACCTTCCTGTCCGCACCTATAACAATGCTGACATTTGCCTTGCGACCATCCTGCTTTATCGCAATGCCAGCATTTCTTTGAATTATAGGGGGTTTTACCTGGCGTTTGTCTGGCATCATGTTTCATTACAGCAAACATTTTTAAAGTCTTCCTGTCTTTCTATTCATCTCTTTCTATCTTTCTCTTCCTCTTTCAGTTTGTCTCTTTGATCATAGACAAAGTTAGCGATCCTGCGCAACTCTGCTATGTCTAAGGTTGGCCAGTTAGAGATGAAGTGGTAGAAATGTTCTTTGATATCCATAGTAGACTGGTCCACGAAAGCTGAAGCTAAAATCCTTTGGTCCTTCAGGCAGCTAAGGTCTATGTGGGCATATGCAGTAGCTGCTTCTGACAGGCAGACCCACAAGGCATCAGGGTTTTCCTTTTCCCTTGTATTGTTTTTTGAAATTCGGACCAGCTTAAAGGTTTTTTTTTTTTTTTCCTATTTCCTCTAGAGCTTTTAGTAAGTTATTTTTTGCTCTAGTGTATTTGTCCCAATGATTGGTATCATTATAGTCCCAGTCAGGGCGATGTACTGGCCATGCGATGTGGGCTGGGGCTGCCTGTCCAGGGATAGTTGGTAGTTTGGCTATTTGGTCTGTTTTTTCAAACAGTTTTTAATAGTTCGTCTTTCGTTAGAAAGACTTGTAACAGCTGAGTCATGTCACCCCAGGATGGATTATGGCTATCTATGATAGATTTCAGGGTTTTAATAACTGTTTGAGGATCAGCTCTGAAAGCTGGGGTATCCTTTTTCCAGATGACTAGGTCAGAGGCAGAGAAGGGAGTGTGGATAAAAACATATTCTAGTTGTCCCCTATTTCTACATGGCACTGGCTTGCTTAAAAGGGGAGCCATAATCCGTGCCTCAGTATTCCCTTCCCTGAAATGGGTTTCAGGCTTTTCCTTATTATTTTTCCCCCTTGGTTAGGTCTTTGGTCCTAGCCATTTCAGCCCTGCAGTACCAATAGGGTATTTGGCTGGGCTTAATGTGTGTTCTAAGTGCTTTCAGGGTTTTATAATCTAAAGTACCGCTATCATGCCAAATTTATCTACCCGTGTCATCTCGCAATAAAGCCCACTTTTTGCAAATCCTTTTCGCTTCTTTTTTATTCATTCCAGTTAGGACAGGCACTTGCCTTTTGTCCCAAGCCTCAAGTAATTTATCCAAGGGGGTCTCTTCCATTGCCCTCAAGCTACAACTTCCCATATTCCCTACCTGATGTGGGGATTACTTTGGTTTAGCTGGGCTACCACCGTCAGTTTTCAGACAAAAATGGTCTGGAAAGGACTCCGGTTTCCCTACACATGGAGTATGGGCCTCTTTCTCTTAGGGAAACTCCGCCGTCAGTTTTAAGACCCCCCTAAAAACAGGGATCTTGGAGGGCCATCTGCCCTCTAGTAGCACCGGTACGGGCCCCTTCTTTCACTCAGTCGTCAGTTTTTAGATCTCCCTTAAAGGTGGGGATCTGGAAGGACCTTTGCTGCTTTTTTTAGGCAAACTATTTCCAATTTTGTTTGCCAGCAGCCGGTACCGGCCCCTTCTAAATGCACACGGCTTTGCTTGCAGGATGCACCGGGACTATTTTTTCTGCTTTCTATTTATTTCTCAACACCAGTTCCTTTCTCAGCCCACTCGGTTTTTCTTACGTCCTTCAGAAGGACTCACATTCTGTGATCACCCCTTGCGTTCCCAAATCCAGCCGGTGACAGCTCGTGTTTGAGCTAGCAGCTGGCTGGGGTGCGGCTGGCAATCATGGAGGAGGTGAGGTCTCACTGTTTCCACAGAGAAAACCCACAATCACACACCTGGTACACTCACGCTTCCACTCCCCTCACTAGTAAGATTATAAATTTGAAACGGTACTCACCTGCTTTCAAGCAGCTGTTGAGCAGAAAAGCCCAAGGACTCCCTTTACTACCCTTATGCCTTCTGGGCTGGGTCCATGGATGTTGTCCCTGGTCAAAGAAGTTCCATGCCAGCTGGGTTTGGATCCGCGGGCCCGGTCCGGTGGCAGGGTTGGCTGGAAAACCTTCATGGTCGCTGTTATAGTTTCAGGCATGGGTGAAATGACTGGAGACAATCTTAGTGGGTGAACTTTCAGCTCTTTATTACATAGTGACTTAAGAGAGTGAACAACAACAACTCTGCCTTATATAGGTGACCTTAATGTGAAATAACCAATAGGGAGCTGTAAGACGCTAGCTCCAGAACCAATAAGAGTCCTTCGTTTAGGGCCAATTGGATTCTCTGAACCCAACCAATCCGATCGAGCAGCTTAACACCCAATCAGAAGTGCAGGGCCAGAACCCTGCACTTTACCCCAAGCTTGCTTTTATTTAAACTATTTACATACATAACACCCCTTCCCCCTGGCTCCTCAATTATGGTGTGGTTATATAGTCCTTTAAATAGGACGGTTGTCTTTTGGGTCTATTAGATTTTCTTTGGACTGGCTGTGTGCAGTCCTGTTGAGGTAAAATGTTGTTTGGTAGTGGCTCAGCTTCTCGTTCTGGTGTGATTTCCCTTGGAGTGTACGATTCTTCCTCCTGCTCCATTTCCTGAGTTTCACTAGATTCATCGCTCTCTTGGAACAGGTTCCCTGGAATGTCGTCTTCTTCCATTCCTTCCCCCCCCTCAGTTTGGTCGTAGGGGAGTTGCTGGCTGGCCGAAAGGAGTCGTGACCATAATTGGTCAATATGTCGTTTCCACAGTCTTTCATCAACACATTTTACAATATAGGATTTGGGCCCAGTCTCGCGTATTATCGTTGCTTCAATCCAAACCGGGTCGCCGGATAAATTTCTTGCATAAACGGGGTCTCCTACCTTGAAGGTACGGTAGCGTCCGCTGGATCCTGCAGGCTTTTCTGGCTCGTAAGCAGGGTGCAATCGGTCGAGGCGGGAACGGAGTTTTCGCCCCATGAGAAGTTCTGCGGGAGTTCTACCGGTTACGCTGTGCAGAGTGATGTGTTGTAGAAGTAGAATGCGGTTTATTTTTTCATCAATATTATCATAGTCCACTTTTTGCAAAGTCTTTTTTTCAAATTGGACCATGCGTTCCGCTCGGCCGTTGGTAGCAGGATGCACCAGCAAGGTGAGCGCATGGCGGATGCCATTATCAGCAAGGTACTGTTCAAACATTAGCGTTGTAAACTGTGGTCCGTTGTTGGACACCAGGACGTCCGGCAATCCATGAGTTGCAAAGAGTCTATTGAGGACTTTAATGACAGCTTCGGAGGTTGTATGGATCATTCGATGAATTTCCAACCAATTAGAGTATGCATCGACAGTCAATAGTAATGTATGTCCTTTAATCGGCCCTGCGAAATCCAGGTGGATTCTGGACCAGGGCCCGCGTGGCGTCTCCCATTCAGTCGGTGCAGCTTTTGGCGGTGCGTTGCTGTTTTGTTGGCACTTGGTGCAGGCCTTGACCCATTGCTCGATGTGTCAGTCCATGCCTGGCCACCAAGCGTAGCTCCGTGCGAGTGCTTTCATCCGCACGATCCCGGGATGTCCTTCGTGCAAAATTTGTAACAGCGAGTTTTGGAGTCGTTCTGGAACGACAACTCTATCGCCCCAGATGACACAGCCTTTTTGCGAAAAAAGTTCAGTCTGTCTTGTTTTAAATGGCGCGAAGTCATCTGGGACCTGGTCCAATGGCCATCCACGTTCTACCCAGCCTAGGACTCCAGCTAGGGTGTGATCTCGTCTGGTCTCTCTTGCGATATCTCGAGCGGTCATAGGAGGCGAGTTGAGCGTCTCGATTTGTAACGCCGATACTGTTGGTGCCGGATCGTCGAGAGTCTCTGGTAGCGGTGCTCTGCTGAGTGCGTCGGCGTGGGGAATGGCTTTCCCCGGGCGATGTAACAATCGATAATTATAAGCAGCTGGAACTCTGACCATCGAGTCATTCTTGGGGACAATATATAGGGGGTTGGTTTGTCCCCAGCGATTATCCCAGTAAAGGTTTGTGGTCAGTTACAATGGTAAATGTCCTTTCATATACATACTCATGGAATTTTTTTACGGCTGCTACAATTGCAAGAGCTTCCTTATCTATTTGTCCATAGTTACGTTCTGCCTGAGAAAGAGTCTTCGAAAAGTATGCAACAGGGGCTTCATTTCCATTAGGCAACACATGGCTCAAAATAGCGCCCACTCCAAGCGGTGAGGCATCACAAGTTATAACCAATGGTAATGTTTCATTATATTGCATAAGTACAGAATCAGATGTAAGTAAATCTTTTACATTTCGAAACGCTTCTTCCTCCTGGTAACCCCAAACCCACAATGCTTTCTTATCTAATAACCGGTGTAACGGTTCAGCCACAATCGCCTTATGTGGTAAAAACACATTATAGAAATTAATAAGGCCTGGGGAGAAGGCGGAGCTTCGTTCCGGCGATACAGCTGCGATCTCGGGGCTCTGAGATCGTAGCCGATATTTTCGCCCCTGGTCGGTCCTAACGGACCTAAACCGTCCCGTAGAGACGGTGATCATGAAGGGCATTGTTCCAGGATCCCAGAGATATCGCAAAATCTCTGGTTTGATCTGGAAGAAGCCCTTTTGCTGGCGGCGGAGAGGCAGCCTCCATAGCTGCTGAAGTTGGGACAGCTCCGAAAAGAAAGTGATTGGAGTGAAGTGTGTCGGCTGGGTGAGAAAAACTCTTTTGTGCTGTAAATTTGCTAAGGTTGGAAAGTTCATCCGATATAAAGAAGAAAGCTGTGAGATTTTTTTTTGACTGAAATTGTTTTGAGCGGCGTTTTTTAAAGTGATGTCAAATTGAGGCTTGGCTTTTTTTTTTTCTTTTCTTTATACTTTTTGGGAAAGATTTTACTGTGACTTTGTAGGTAACTGGATTGAATTTTCTCTTATATATATTTTTATGCTTCCTTTGATTTTATGCTTCTTTTGATCTTCTAACTTTCTTTAGGATAGAGGCTCCCTTTGGCTATTTTTTCTTTTTTTTTTCCTGTATATATTATTCCTTTTTTCTGGTGGGCGGGGAGAAAGAGCATTAAGAAACTTTGTAACACTGCCAACTAGAGGCTTGAAAGTATCTTTATGTGAATTGGAGAGAACTGCAAAAAGACCTCATCTCAAGGACTTTTTAATGTGATAAGATAGAGGGAGAGCACAGCAAAATATTATTGCAGGTGCTTTCCTGGACTGTTATCAACAATATTTGAGGTTTGGCTTTGAAGCTGCTGGAGAAGAGAGTCATAACAAGAGCCTTGGATAAATAACAAAGTGCAGTGTGTTTTCTTATATATACCCCATTCGCTAGCCTTCTTCTAAATTTTAATTTGAGTAATATTTTTATTTTTGCCTTTTATTTTAAAGGGAAAGCCTCAGAGTTTTTTCTTCTTTATTTTTCTTTTCTTTTTTATTGGGACCTTTTTGCTTTTCATATTTATGTTTTTGGACTACTTTGTTGTTGAGGTTGTTTTTTTTTTTCTTCTTTTTTTTGGATTATTGAGACTTTTTAATTGGATTAAGGTGTGAAGAATCTGAAGGAACTTTTTTTTTCTTTCTCTTTTTGCTTTTTCTTTTTTCCTTTTTCTTTTGCTCTTAATCAATATTATTATTTTTGGATTTGTTTGTTTTCTCCTTTCTATTTTTTCCTTTTTTATGGTGGACTATCTCATAATTGGATTAGGGTCTAGAAGAACCTGAAGATCTTTCTTCTTCTTTTTTTCCTGTTTCTTCTGTGGTTTCGTGTTTTTTACTATTGGAGTTCTTCATTTTGGATTATAATTGGCTGCTCTACCAGTTGGATTAAAAGTCAAGAAGAATTTGAAGTTTTGGAAACATTGAAATGAGCAGGAAACCAATACCATCTGGCATTTCTGCTTCTACCTCTGCTTCCCCACCAGTTGGAGGACAACGTTTAATTCAGACAATGTTGAAGCAAGATAAGGAACAAGAAAAAATAACTTTACAGATGATTATGCAAGGAATCCAAGATCTCAAGACAAAATCAGATATCATTGAACAAAGAACAGGAAATATTGAACAAAGAACAGAAAAGATTGAACAAAGAATAGAAAAGATTGAACAAAGAGCAGAAAATATTGAACAAAGAGCAGGAAATATTGAACAAAGAGCAGAAAATATTCAACAAAGAATAGAGAAGACTGATGAAAAAGTGGAAAATATTAAACAAATGATGGTTAAGTATGAGGAGAGATTCCAAAAAATTGAGGAAGAAGGAAAACAAAGAGAGAAGAAGATTGGAAATATTGACAGCAGACTAACAGCGGTTGAACAAGAAAAAGGTGGGATGTTGAGGTGGGAGATGGAAAGGTCAGAATTTTACCTCAGATTTCAAAATATAGAAGAGGAAAAAGGAGAAAATTTGGCAGCGGTAATGATAGAAATTTTGGCAGATGTTTTGGAAATTACAGAGGAAAAGATGATGGATGGAATAGATGAGATATATCGAGTCTATACAAGATATGCGATGAGAAATAAATTACCCAGGGAAGTCCATATTAGATTTACCAAAAAATCCATTAAAACGCAAATATTACAAGTAGTAAGAGAGAAAACACTGAAATACAAGGGTAAAGAGGTTGTGGTTTTAAAACAAATACCCAGAAGAGTGAGAGAGATGAGAAGAGAATATCGATTTCTGACCAAAATACTATTGGAAAATGAAGTGAATTATAGATGGCTGATTCCAGAAGGACTAGTGTTTGGGTGGCAAGAGCAAAGATATAGAATTGATTCAATTGAGAAAGCAGAACTTTTTCATGCAGAATTCTTTGGAGGAAGAAGAGAGGGAATAGAGAAAGAGGCTTTATCAATTGAGTTTCAAGATGAACAACTGGAGACTGAAAAAGAGAAAGGAGCAGCAGGGGGACAGATGGATAATAAAGAACAGCGTGAAGTGAGATCCACGAGAGCTGTTAGACCTAAATATAAAGCATAATTATGGAGGAAAAAAAATTGATTACAATGAATATAAATGGACTTAATTCAGCTGTTAAAAGAAGGAAAACTTTTCATAAATTAGAGAAATTAAAATTTGATATAATTTGTTTACAAGAAGTTCACATTAAAAAACAACATGAACAATTGTTATTACAGCCAAAATTAGGGAAAATATTTACCTCTTTGACTCAATGTAAGAAAAGAGGTGTGGTCTTATACATTAAAGAGGCTATTCCAGCAAAATTGATTTACACGGATGAAGATGGAAGAGTATTAATGGTAGAAATAATGGACAATAATATAAAAATACTCTTGATTGCAATTTATGCTCCGAATGATAAACAAGAAGAGTTTTATAAAAAGCTACATATGAAAATAATTGGACTGGACTATGTTAATATAATTATGATGGGAGATTTTAATGGAATTGTGGACAATTAACTGGACTATATAGCAACAACAACAAAGCAAAATAGAAAGGCTCTCCCAAGGTCCTTCTTTAAAATGACAGATGAATTAACTTTAAAAGATATTTGGAGAGAAAGAAATGTTAAAGCTAAACAGTATACTTTTTATTCAAATAGACATTTATCATGGTCCAGATTAGATATGATTTGGATCTCAACAGAACTAATATCTAATATTAAAGAAACAAATATTGAAACAAGTACCTGGGCAGATCATAGCCCAATGACAATTAAATGGAAGGGACAAAAAAAAAGATCAAGATGGACATTAAATAATACTATTTTAAAGGAGAAAGATTTTACACAATGGATGGAGAAGGAATTGGCTTTTTTCTTCAGAGAAAATAAAAAAGAAGATACTTCAACCCAAAATGTGTGGGACACAATGAAGGCATACGCTAGAGGTTTGATAATAGATTATACAAGAAAAAAGAATATTAGGAAAAGGCAAGCTTCTAAGGCCTTGGAAGATGAGTATAAAATTCTTGAAAAAGAATTTCAGAAAATGCCACAGAAAAAGGATATTAAATTGAAGCTGGATGTAATCAAACATAAAATGGAATTAATAGAGAAAGAAGAACTGGCACAGAAAATTAGAAACTCCAAACAGAATTATTTTGAAGATGCAAATAAACCAGGTAGATGGCTAGCATATAAATTGAGAAAAGAGAAGGAATCAAGAAAAATATTGAAGTTAATAGATAAACAAGGCCAAGTTTGTTATGGGAATAAGGAGAAAAAAGAAATTATTCGAGATTTTTATGGACAATTATATAAACAGGAAAATATTGATGAAGAAAAAGTCAAACAGTATTTACAGGAAGCTAATTTACCAAAGATACCTAAAGAGACTGAAGAAATGCTAGAAAGCAATATAACAATGATGGAACTAAATTAAGCATTTAAGAGACAAAATAATGGGAAAGCTCCGGGTCCAGATGGGCTTCCAGTAGAATTTTATAAAACATTTCAAGAATTATTGAGCATCCCATTGTTAGAAGTTATGAATGAAGTTATGATAAAAAAGATGATACCCAAAACATGGTCAGAGGCTTATATTACACTTATACCAAAGGAAGAGACTGACCCATTGCAAATTAAGAATTATAGACCTATTTCTTTATTGAATGCAGACTATAAAATCTTTGCTTCAATCTTAGCAGAAAGACTTAAAAAATATTTAAATAATTTTATTCACTCAGATCAAAATGGATTTCTGCCAAAGAGACAAATTAGAGACAATATGAGAGTAATCTTGGACACTTTGGAATACTATGAGGCTCATCCTGAAAAGCAAATGGCTTTGATATTCCTAGATGCTCAAAAAGCATTTGATAACGTGAACTGGAGATTTATGTTATTATTATTGGAGCAGATGGGTTTCGCTAAAAAATTTATTCAAGCAATAGAAGCTATATATAATAAACAGACAGCAAGGGTAATGATGGAGGGGGAACTTACAGATTTTATTAATATAAGGAAAGGCACAAGACAAGGATGCCCCCTATCTCCTTTGCTATTTGTGTTGACCTTGGAAGTGTTGAATAGAAATATTAGGGATGATAAAAGCATAAAAGGAATGAAAATTAAGAAGGAAGAATTTAAGCTACAAGCTTTTGCTGATGATTTAGCTTTTATTTTGGAAGATCCGCTAGAAACAGCTCCAAAGTTACTGGAAAGGATAGAGGCATATGGAGAGGTGGCTGGTTTGAAAATAAATAAAGACAAAACAAAGATTTTGACAAAGAATATGCTATTGAGACAGAGAGAAGAATTGGCAGATCTTTTGAAAATTCAAGTTACAAATAAGGTTAAGTATCTGGGGATATATTTGACAACAAGATGTAGCACATTAAAGGAGAATAATTATATTAAACTTAAACAACAGATAACTACAGATTTGAAGAAGTGGGAAAACTTGCAATTGTCATTAATAGGGAGAATTTCAACAATTAAGATGAATATCTTACCTAGAATTTTATTTTTGTTTCAAACAATACCAATTAGGCTTGGAAAAGACTATTTTGAAGATTTAAATAAAATTATGTTGAAGTTTATATGGCAAGGTAAAAAAGCGAGAATAAAGCTAAAGCTTTTGCAAGATGCTAGAATTAGAGGAGGTTTTGGTCTGCCTAATTGGGAATTGTATTATCAAGCTGCAAGTTTGATGTGGGTCAAAGAATGGATAACATTAAGGAAACATAGGTTGTTGACATTAGAAGGGCATGACTTGCTGTTGGGTTGGCATGCTTTTTTATGGTATAAGGGAACTAAAACACAGGGTTATTTTAGAAGACATTATGTACGGGAGTCTTTGTGGTTAAATTGGGAGAAGATAAAAAGACAATGTTATTTGAAAATTCCAGTCTGGTTATCGACCATTGAAGCATTTTCCTATCCTATAATCTACAAGAAGGAACAAACAGTTAGATATGGGGAACTTTTGGATGAAAAGGGTGAACTTAAATCGATCCAAAACTTAGAGGAACAAGGTATAAGGATGAATTGGTTTTCATATGCACAAATACACTCAAGGTATGATGAAGATTCTAAAACGGAGGGATTTTATGATAAACAGACTGATTTAGATAAGATCTTGATGGGTACTGATGAGAAGGTGATTAAAAAACTATATGGTTATTTACTGGGAATGAAATTAGAGGAAGAACAAGTCAAAGAAACTATGATTGTTTGGGGGAAGAATTTTGGATATGGGATTGATTTAGAGAAATGGCAGAAATTGTGGTCTCAAAATTATAAAATGACAATGTCAACAGCATATAAAGAAAACTTGTATAAGATGTTTTACAGGTGGCATTTTCCTCCGACAAGAATAGCAAGAATGTTTAAGAACAAATCTGAAAAATGCTGGAAATGTCATCAGATACCCAGCTCGTATTACCATATGTGGTGGACTTGTGAGGGTGCTAGAAAATATTGGACTATAATTCGCATGTGGTTGGAAAAAATGACAAAGAAACATATAGATTTGAAACCAGAGATCTTCTTATTGGGAATTTTACCTGATATATATAGTAAAGATTTGAAATACCTGATTGTAAATGTATTAACAGCGGCCAGGATTGTATTTGCTAAAAATTGGAAGAATGAGAAAATACCATTACAGGAAGAAATTATTAAGAAAATATTGGAATGTGCTGAGATGAGTAGATTGACATTTGAAATTAGAGAGCAAGAGGATAAACAATTTTACGAAATTTGGGATCTTTTTTATAAATGGCTAGATGATAAAATACGATAATAGAATATTTAGAATGCTAGATAGTAAGGAATATCTTTATTTTGCTATTATTTTGCTATTTGATATTATATTTATAAAGGATTTTTTAGGATTGATTTGATATGACTAGATGATTTGTTATAGAGTAAACTGGTTTAAAGTATTGTTAGCTCATTAAGCATGAACGATTAAAAATATAGTCAAAAACTTCTTTTTTTTAGTGATATTAGGATATATAAGTTTGGATTGACAATATGAGTTGTTATGTAATGTAATTGTAATTTGAGACTACAGAATGAATGCACAAAAATGATGAACCAACTGACACACTGGATGTACATATAAGAGTTGATGTTTTTATGTTTTGTTTGTCTTGTTTGTTTGTAGAAAATTAATAAAAACTTTTTTCAAAAAAAAAGAAATTAATAAGGCCTAAAAATGCCTAGAGATCTGTTTTGTTACGGGGTCTGGGAGCATTTTTTATCGCCCTTAATTTACTCTCAGTAGGGTGGATACCCTGACTATCAATGAGACAACCTAGAAATTCAACACTGTCTGTATACAGATGACATTTATCCTTTTTTACTTTCAATCCCGCTTCTTGGAATTTCTTAAGAACACATTTTAAACGATTCTGTAGAATTCTTTTACTAGGAGCTGCAATTAACACGTCATCAAAATACGGAACCACGCCCTTGATTCCCTGCAATAATAGTTCCATTAAACTTTGGAATATTCCCGGGGCTACACTTACCCCGAATTGCAATCGGGTACATTTAAAAGCACCTCTGTGTGTTACTATCGTTTGAGCTTGGGCTGTTTTATCATTCACGGGCAATTGTTGATAGGCTTGAGCTAAATCTAACTTAGCAAAAACCTTTCCACCTCCCAGGGAATGAAGGAGGTGCTGTACCACCAGCACTGGATACGCGTTCTGTTGGAGGGCGTGGTTTAGAGTGGCCCGGTAGTCCCCGCAGATTCGGATTGACCCATCTGGTTTAATGGGGGTTAAAATAGGAGTTTCCCATGGAGAATGATCAATGGGTTGCAGTACCCCTTGTTTAATTAGTTTGTCAAGTTGTTCATCTATCTTGGCCTTAAGGGCGAACGGAACTCGACGGGGCTTTAAACGTATCGGGGTGACCTTAGGGTCGAGGCTAAATGAAATTGGGGTCCCCTTATACTCGCCCAGATGATCTGCGAAGACATCGCTGAATTCAGTAATAAGGTCCTCCTCCCACTCGCAATCACCGACTCGGTTCACGCCGGCTACTTCGATGCCGAGTGCCGCGAACCATTGGAGGCCCAACAAACTAGGCCTGTCCCTATCGATGATCGTTAGAGGTAAGTATGCCGTATGCTTTTTAAATGAGACGCGGACTCGACAAGACCCAACCACAGGGATCCGATTCACTTGGTAGTCTTTAAGGATGAGACGTTGCATTCGAAGGTCTTGGCGTTGGATGGTAGGAATGAGTTGCTTTAATGTCTTCCACAACACCATCGAGAAGGACGATCCGGAATCGACCTCCATGTGGCAAGGTTGGTTCTCTATGGCCACTGTGACTCGAATCTTCTTAGCGTCCATGGCTGAGGCATGACCTATAGTGATAGTATGGTGGGCCTCTTCTTTCTGCAACGCTCGATATCTGTAGGAGTGGTTTGCTGGATCTCGCCTTACAGGACGGTTTCCTGCCGATTGGCGAGAGCTGGTTCCCCTTGAGGCCTGACTTGGTCCCGGTAAACTGCGACAGACTCGACTGATGTGGCCTTGTTTTCCGCACTCATAACAGATCGCATCACGGAATTTGCAATCTGCCCTGGGGTGGTTTGCCCCGCAACCAGTGCAAGGGCATGAGGGTTTAGAGCGAGGGACCCGGTCGAACCGCAGTCGATGGACCCCTTCTTCATCGCTGTCTGATGACGAAGAGAGGTCCTTGTGGTGCATCGTAACAAGCTGCTCTTCTGACTTGGATAAAAGGTCGCCGGTCTGTGGGGTCATTGGGTTTCGGCTTCGCCGTAGTTGCGCCGCGGACTTTTTGGTCGCCTCAGCAGCAGTGGCTTCGGCGATGGCGTCAGCAAGGTCGATGTCGCCTTTCGCCATCAGCTTGCTTTGCACGCCCAGCGCATCCAATCCCAGAATTAAGCGGTCTCTCAGTGCTTCATCTAAGTCTGTGAATCCGCAGAGGCCTCCCAAGTGTCGGAGGTCTGCCACAAAGTCAGCCACACTCTCTCCTTTTCGCTGGCTTCTTTGATAGAATTCGTGACGTCTCACGAGTGTAGGTACGGTTGGCGCGTAATGGTCTCTCAGGAGAGGTTCGAGGTCGTCCCAGCTCATTGCTTTAACTTCTCGAGGTTTCGCGAGTGCCTTTGCCATTTTAAAGACAGTCGGGCCGCAGTACGTCAGGAACAGCGCCCGCTTCTTGGCTGGTGTGGCGTCCTTCAGGTTGTTTGTTTCAAGGAACATTTGGAAGCAATCCATGTAGGATTCCCAATCCTCTTGGTTTGGATCGAACGGAGCGGGTGGTACGATGCCGCTGGACATGGTTTCCGTTGGTGGCGTCGTCTTGGCACGTGCTCTGTTTTTCTTCCCGGTTCCTTAAGATCAGATGTCTCCAAATCCCACCTTCGTCGCCAGTGTTATAGTTTCAGGCATGGGTGAAATGACTGGAGACAATCTTAGTTGGTGAACTTTCAGCTCTTTATTACATAGTGACTTAAGAGAGTGAACAACAACAACTCTGCCTTATATAGGTGACCTTAATGTGAAATAAGCAATAGGGAGGTGTAAGACGCTAACTCCAGAACCAATGAGTCCTTCGTTAAGGGCCAATCGGATTCTCTGAACCTAACCAATCCGATCGAGCCGCTTAACACCCAATCAGAAGTGCAGGGCCAGAACCCTGCACTTTACCCCAAGCTTGCTTTTATTTAAACTATTTACATACATAACAGTCGCCAATTGTTGTAAGGCTGTCAAAATACCTTTCTTCTGAGGATTCGATTTTTCCACTGGGAGAGCTCCAGTGCAAGGATTCAGACAACTGCTTGAAAGCTGGAACTTTTTATTTTTCAGGAAGGCGAGAGATAGCAAGAGGTCTGCGTTTCTGTGCTAGCTACCTTTGTATGGTAAGTCCCTGATTTTTATAGCTTTTTCTCATTTTGTGTGTGTGTGCTTGTGCTTGTATTTCTTAATGTTTTAAATCCTGTCAGGGGTTGTCTTCATTTCCGCTGGAGGGTAAACTCCGCGAGGTGCAGAAGGCAAACTTTGCGGGGTGGTTTGATTGGATTATCGGTTTTGTCCTAATCCTTTTTTTTGCTTAATGGTTTCTTATATTTGTTTTGTGGCAATCTCCTGTCTGTCTCCTTTGCAATATATTTTGTGTCTTTTGTCTGTTTGTTTTGCTGATTTGGCATGTCTTGTGTTTGTAAGGGTTTTCTTTTCTTGTTTCCTTAGTTTTCTTAATTATTTGGGCTTTTGTCTAAGGGGCTTCTTTAATACCTTTTATTTGATTTCTTTTCCTATGCAAGTTTGTTTTATGGCTGGCTTGATGTTCCCTTTGGGCTTTTCCTGCTTGGGTGACACCACTGTCCTTGTGAAGTTTCCTTTCCACACTCCTATAAGAATGGTGACAATGGGTTCCCCTTGAGGGCCGGTTTTTTTTTTTTTTAGGGGAATAGCCAGCCCGTTAAAGGTAGCCATGAATTCAGTGTCTACACTACTGTCTTCTGAAGTTTCCTTTCCACAACAGGTACAGAATAGGACACTCCCAATTTTGACGATTTGTTTTCTGATTGACAGGAATGCTTCTATCCAGTTATGTAGGTGTCCAGAGGTATCATAAGATTTTAGTTTTAGTAGTAGTTTGTCGTGTAATCTTACAATGGTTTCGTGACAGCTTGAAGTAAATCTGTGTATCTCGATCTAATATGCTCACTGCTGCTTGTTCAGAATCTAGACTTACCTAACTGCACTACTAGCCATAATTATCTACATTCTACAGGCATGTATTTGAACGTGCACAACGGCGCCTCCCCTCTCTCGAGTCATGTTTATGGAGGAGTTTATTTATTAACTTAAGAAGACCGGCTCCTCATACGTTTAAACTGGGCCTCGAGCCTTAGATATTCCTACATGGTGGGCAAGGAGGCCAAGGGGAGGATGGTGCTTTATGGTGCCCACCACTTACGCTCTATGCAGCCTTACGAGTACTCTATGGTAGAGCTGGGTTTCGTTGCTAATGGCAGGAGATTTGTTTACTTCCGGGCTCGGGGCAGCTTGTTGGGTCCATTTACCAGCCTGGCACCGCCTCCTCCCACCTCCTGTCCGTCATGGGGGAGTCCGAGGAGCAAGTACCCGGTGAGTACTCACCTCGGGAAGTTTAGCTGATTGGTGCCGGCAGCCCTTTTCGCTTCTGGCGCCGTCTCAGGGCTTTGTCGAGCGAGGCGGTGCGAGTGCCCCGTTGCTTCTAATCTCTTTTCCGCTCTCGTTGTTCCTCTGCTTGCTGCTTGAGGCTCAGCCCTATTGTAATGGGACCTCGTTTCCTCTGAAGGTGTCCTTGAAGGTTTTAGTCCGTGAGCCCGCCGCTGCAAAGTATGGAGGCAGGGTGTATTTCAGTCATGGCTTTTGCCTTCTTCCAATATGAGGGTCTTCTGAGTATCTCCTTTTTCAGCTTGCGGAGTAAAAGCATAAAGACTTTGCGGCATATATAACTGAACTGATGAAGAAGGCTTGAGGTTTCAGGTTTTTAGTTAGGATTCTTGTACGGCAATTTGATTTGCTTCTTTCTAAAAACCTGGGGAGAGCTAAAGTTCTAGCATAAGGCCTTTCATGACTGTTGAAATCTTTAACTCTGCTGACACTGAACTACAGAATACACACAGTATGTGCTTTGTAATATATGTGTTGAAAATAATGTAGAAAAACGTTGTGAATATAATAGGATGTTCTGTTGCCTTTTTCTTTTTTGAATAATTATTTTGGTGTACTCGGGAAATTTTGGGGAGTTGCTGTACTTCATAGTGTGAGCACAGCATCCTCTGGTTATGTTTCCTATTGCACCCTTATTAATTAATGAACCAGTAGATTTTTGTGCTGCCAATAGAAGCGGTATAAGATGGTAGAGAGAATGCATCTCTGTAAAAGTGTAAGGAAAAGCAATCCACTAGGTTCAGTGCTGTTTGGCTTATTGCAACTTTAATGATCAGTTATATTGTATTTTCATCCTACTTGTATTCTGAATGTAAAGGAGAAACATATATTAACCAGCCAGTATTTTATGTGATACTATTTGTTAGTTATTGGGATGTAAGTAGTAGTTAATTATGGAATAAATGTCTGTATCTATATGGGCAAAATTAAGACTTTGAAAAAGAAAGGTATACTTTGCCACTATTTTGATGTTAAGTGGCAAAATTAGTTGTTAGTAGAATTATATAAAATTAATTTCAGACTAATATTTATGTGTTTTCTTTTTAGAATCAGGTGCTATATTCACATTTGGAAAAAGCAAATTTGCAGAAAATGTGCCTAGCAAGTTTTGGTTTAAAAATGATAAGCCTTTATACATATCATGTGGAGATGAACATACATCGGTTGTTACAGGTTAGCGTAACAAGATTTTAGAACCATGTGTTTCAATGTTCTAATTTTTTAAGTGAAGATTGTATTGATAGTAATATTATATGAAAATTGACATTTTCAGAAATGGACACTTTTATTGTAAAATGAACTAGATAAAATAGGCTTTCCTAATCATCAAGCCCAGTTCTAAAGTTAACCTTGACTAGCCAAATTGTATTAGCCAAAAAAGCTAAAACAATCCTTGGTTGTATAAACAGAGGCACAGAATCAAGATCATGTGAAGTATTAGTGCTGCTTTATAAAGCCTTAGAAAGGCCACACTTAGAATATACTGCATCCAGTTTGGGTCACCGTATTACAAAAAAAGATGTTAAGTCTTTGGAAAAGTGCAGAGAAGAGCAACTAAAGTGATTTAAAAAGTCTGGAGACTAAAACCTATGAAAAACAGTTGCAGGATTTGGGTTTGGCTAGTCTAGAGAAAAGAAGGACTAGCGGGGACATGATAGCAGGATTCCAGTACTTCAGAAGCAGCCAGAAAGAGGAGGGGTCAATTTATTTTCCAAAGCAGCAGAGGGCAGGACAAGAAACAATGGATGGAAACTAATCAAGGATAGAAGCAACCTGGAATTAATGAGAAACTTCCTAATAATGAGGACAATTAACCAGTGGAACAGCTTGCCTTCAGAAGTTGTGGGTGCTTCATTACTGGAGGTTTTTAAGAAGAGACTGGACAGTCATTTGTAATTGTAAATAGGATCCAGAAAATACTCTTGTCCATATATCAGTTTATATGTCATAGGAATATAATTTAAAAGAATAACAAGCATTTTGTATTTACAACAAGAAAACAAGGTCCATTCTTATTTTTATTAAACATTTTGTTAAATAATTTTAAACTTAATAATCACTCGCATCAACTATTTTAGTATAAAATAGTATAATTTAAGCTAACTCAGTATAGTCCTCAATTTATAGCTACTCGTTTAGTGACTATTGAAAGTTACAACCCCACTGAAAAAAGTGACATGACCATTTTTCAAAGAACCATTGCAGTATCCTATGGTCATGTGATCGGAATTTGGATGCTTGGCAACTTGCTCATATTTATGACAGTTGCAACATCCCTGGATTACATGATCATCTTTTGTGACCTTATGACAAGCAAAATCAATGTGGAAGCCAGATTCCTTTAACAACCTTGTTATTAACAATTGCAGTGATTCACTTAACTACTGTGGCAAGAATGGTCATAAAATGGGGCCAAACTCACTTAATAACTGTCTTGCTTAGGAACAGAAATTTTGGGTTCAATTGTCATAATTCAAGTACAATCTATTCTATATTATCACATGCTACCTGATAAATCTCTATATAAATAGGTTTATAAAACATAAACAATTGTAAAATGTTAATAATGCACAGTAAAGAATCTAGTAAGATTCTTTGAAGAATATAAGAATATTTTCCACTAAAGCCCAAAGGAGATCTAAAAGCACTTTCTTTCCTACAGTGGACTTAAACATAATTCCTAAGAGTAATACTTAGAAATCATATCAGCTGCATTTCATTTTTGATACCATTTTGTTAAGAATTTTAATTATAATAGTAAAATCTAACACATTTAAACTTATAGAGAAGAAAAAGAATAAAAAGTGCAAGGAAAAAGAAGAAACTGAGAATATAATAAAGAGAAAAAGAACAGATAAAGAAGAGTCTTCCCATCTTTATCCAATCTTCATCAAAACAAGTACAAACACATTTAGTGACTGTTCACTCACTCTAAGACGTTACAATTTTCCATTGCATATCCTATCCTTTATTTTTAAACACCATAAAGCATTATCTTTTCAGTCCTGAAGCCAGCAGAAAGGATTGTCAGAAATAACAATATCTTTTGCTTTAACCTTGATCAAATAAGCCAATTAACTATTCCTTCTTTTTATTTCTAGCAGTCTTAATCTTTAGTTCATTAAAATACTATCATAGGATTTTATTTCTTTTCTTGGTTGTCCCATTCCATAGGGTTCTTCAAGACTTTAAGAAGCCTCTTTTGTAAACTTTTGTAAAAATTCTTTTGTAAAAATTCTCCAGGTCACTTTGTTGATTTATCATCTGTATTTCTCTTTTAAATTTTAAAACATCAACCAATTTCTCATGTAAATCCAGTGAAATCCTTTTCCAAATCATTCTCTTGACCTATCAAAATACTCCCTTTTGGATTGCAAGGAGCCCCTGCCCTATTTATGCAACTAATTAACGAGGTGCTACATGAACATTTGTACAAAGGGGTCTTAGTTTATCTTGTTGACATTTTAATTTACACCGAAACAAAAGAAGAGCACATAAAATTAGTCTGAGCAGTTCTCATGAAACTCCAAGCCGCCAAACTAAATTCAAAACTCTCTAAATGAGAGTTCCATCAAGACAAAATTGACTCCCTGGGATACAGAATATCCCATGAGGGAATAGAGATGAACCCACAAAAAGTAAATGCTGTTATCGATTGGGGGCCTCCCTAAACCTGTAAACAACTACAAAGTTTCTGAGTTTTGCAAACTTTTACTGTCAGTTCATTCCAGCTTTTGCGAATATCACCCTCCCCATTACAAGCTTGTTAGAAACGAAAATGGGGGGGAACCAAAGCCAAGGCAACCCTTTAATTGACAGTTGAATGCTAAGTGGCATTTGAAAAACTTAAAAAACTATTCTCAGTCAAATCCTAAAACAGACCCAGAGCAACCATTTGTCATCCAAGCTGATGCCACTGACTTAGCAGTAGGAGCAGCCCTACTCCAAAGGAATGAACATGGACAATTGCAACCATGCACTTATACTTCCAAGAAATTTACAGAAATCGAACAAAGATGGACCATATCAGTGGTGGGATTCAAATTTTTTTACTACCGGTTCTATGGGCGTGGCTTATTTTGTGAGCGTGGCTTGGTGCTCATATGACCGGGTGGTGTGGCTTGGTGGTCATGTGACTGGGTGGGCATGGCCAACTCTGTCACTCACATCAAGGGGTGCCTCACCTGGCCCATCCCCTCCCAGCCATTCCTTGTCACCCAGCCTCAACTTATCTATCGTTCTGTAAAAATGTTGTTCACCTTTTTTGACTTTATTATCTGCATACTATAGATGTACTTTCATGGACCACTGAAAGGAGGAAATGGCTCACATGCTTTACCCAAGAGTGTGATAGGCAACAGGCTTTTAAGGGGCTGCCACAAAGAAAGGGGGACAATGTATTTTCCAAAGAAGCAGAATGCAAACAAGAAGCAATGGGTGGAAACTGAACAGAGAGAAGCAACCTAAAACTAAGGAGAAACTTCCTGACAGAACAATTAACCAGTGGAACTGCTTGTCTCCAGAAGTTCTGGGTGCTCAATCACTGGAAGTTTTTTAAAAAAGACTGGACAGCCATTTCTCTGAAATGGTATAGGGTTCACCCCAAGGTCCTTTCTAAGTGTTATTCTGTTATTCTGACACCTTTCCCAGGATCTCAACTCAGAGTTTGGTATCCTCAGTTTTCTTGCCTGAAATGGGGGTTGGACTAGAAGACCTCAAAAGTCCCTTTCAATTCTTGTTAAACACATGTGTATTTTATACTCTGGACTATTGACATTGAATGCATGTAAATCCTGAAAAATATGTGGTAGCCCTGGGCAAAAGAAAGGCAGAAAATTCACTCTAGGTGTAGGGACAGGGTAAAATATTAACACATGATAAATAATGGAACAATTAAAAATAATAGCACAGAGTTCTCTCTCTCTCTTCCTATTTTTTTCTTTTTCTCCCTCTTTCTCCCTCTTTCTTTCTCTTTTTCTGTCTTTTTCTTTCTTTTTCTCTTTCTTTCTTTCTCTCTCTCTCTCATACACACACACACACACACACACACACACACACAGCACTTTTGTAGCTTAACAGGCATGCATTTGAAGCAGCTTCTTTAAATTTCTCCAAGGCTGGAGTGGATTCCCCCACCCCCTCTGTCAGACTGCACTCCTTCTCACTCCAGGCACTTTAATTAATAAGGGGAAAGCTTGCAGCATACTTGCAGCCTCCATGCCTTTCTTTCCCCTCAAAGAGAAAGAGGATGTGGGGAACAGAAAGGTAGGAGAGCGATCGGGGCAAGTGAGCGACCAGGAGACCGGGTTGGGGGCATGGCCAGCCAGGGGTCACCACCGGTTCGGTGACCCACGCCAAATAATCGCTACCAGTTCACCCAAATAGTTGCACACTGGTTGAATACCACCTCTGGGCCATATGGAAGAAAGAGGCATATGCAGTGTGATGGGCCCTCCCCACATGGGGGCAAAATTCCCTTCGAAGTCTGGACTGATTATAAAAATTTAGAAGCCCTGAAAACATGGAAACTCTCCCCCAAACACGTATGTTGGGCGCAATATTTTAAATGCTATAATTTCACTCTCAAGTATCTCCCAGGAGGGTAAAATTTCTTGGCCAATGCCCTGTCCAGGAAACCCCAGTACAACAGCAAAAAGACTGAAATTATTAAACCCATACTCCAACCAATCCAATTAGCCGCCAAAGTAATCACCTGAACACAAGGAAAAAAAGAACCACTTGCAGACAACACAATGGCTTCAAAATTTAAGGATGCACTACTTAAGGATGACTGGTTTCAAGTTCAGAAAAGTATTTGCTTACTTAAAGATGGTCTAGCCTGGGTAGAGAACAAACTTTACATCACTGCCAGCCAGAAACTGGACCTCATGAAATGATGCCACGACTCCAAAATAGCTGGGAATTTTGGATTTGTAAAAACAATGCACCTCATCAAAAGACAATTCTGGTGGCCATCCTTTAAAAAAGACATTGAGAGCTAGGTTGCTAGCTGCCCCACCTGCGCAGCTGCAAAAAGATGACAAGGAAAATCCCCAGGACTTCTACAGACTAGCAGAACCTTCAGCACCCTGAAGAGAGATTTCTATGGATTTTAAAGTGGAGCTGCCTGAAAGTGCAGGAAACACAGTCATTTGGGTTGTAATGGACCTTTCTTCAAAACAGATCCATTTTATACCTGGCCAGAAGATCCCAACAGCCAAGGCATAAGCAAAAATGTTTTTAATACAAATTTATTGCCTCCATGGAGCTCCCCAATGGATTATCTCAGACAGAGGTGTACAATTCACTTCCAAATTTTTGTGGTTTTTTTTTTAACCTATTAAGCTCCACCCAGGGGTTTCCTCTTCACATCATTTCCAGACAAATGGGGTGACATAGAGAGCCAATGGAATATTAGAACAATTGGACTGACCTTTTGCCTTTTGTTGAGGTACTTTACAATAACTTGGTACACAGTAGCATTGGTTTCACCTCATTCCAGGTAGCCACAGGACACGAATTTAACCCCATGCCAGAGCTACCCACCAAGGAACCTGACATCCCCTCCCTTAAGGAGTGGATGAACAATCTACAAACCACTTAGCTAGTGGTCAGACTAGCCCTACAAGAGGCTAGAGCAGCTTTTAAAGCTCAAGATGACAACGTAGTGAACCCAACCGTTCAAGGTTGGGGACTGCATATATTTATCTACAAAATTCCTACAATCATTACAACCTTCTAAGAAACTGGGACCAAAATTCATTGGCCCATTTCCCATCTCCAGAATCATTAACCCTGTCACTGTAGAATTCCTACTCCCTAAGACACTTAGACAGGTTCATCCAATATTTCACTGCAGCCTACTCAAAGCAGAAATCACTTCAAAGATCAGACCACCTTTTCCCACATCTCCAACCCCCTTTATGATGGAAGGGAAACAACATTTTGAAATTAAAGATATCCTTGATTCACCCACTCACCATGGCTCCACACAATACTTAGTAGCATGGAAACATCTACCCTCCTCCCAAAACAAATGGGTAGCCAAAAAACATGTAAAAAAACCCCATTGTAAAAAACAATGTTTATGGAAATTCCACCTGAAATACACTCGCAAACCATCCTAATTCTTAATGTAATATATGCTTTATGTCTTCCAGGTGGATTTTCCATTTTTTTGAGGAGGGCAGTATGTCAGATCTGTGTATCTGCTATTCTTTGGTGGAAGAAAGGGTGGTTTGGATTTGATACATTTAATTCTTTTCCTCTCTGTGTATCCTAAATATCCTATTTCTTACATTGTCTTTTGTATAACCTTTAACACGATTTATAAATGTTGCCTGGCACCCCAGATGCTTGGAAAATTCTCACCTCTTGGGGAGATGCAAGGGAAGAAGAGGGGTAGATTGCAGCACCAGAAGATAGTTCTGGGAAACTTTCCTTATCTGCTTTCGCAGAGTTACTGGTATAATAATATCTTCTCACCTGCGGATTAGTGAAATCCACACCAGATTGTTGGGAGGGGTCTCTAATTCCCTTTATCCTAGTTGCATGCCCTGAGGGATCTCAGATCCTGCTTTGAATTTTGATTTGCTTTTACCTGCCTTCAGTAAAAACATTCCTTTTGAAATACAGAGTTTTCAAGAGTCTATACTTATTTTTTGAAGAGCGGAGAGGCTGGTCTTTACACTTTATATATTTTTTAAAATATGAATGCACATATTTTCAGAATGATTTACTCATTTATTCTACGAACACTTATTTTTCTATGTATATTTGCAAATTAATATTTGTATTCTAAGACCAAAAATAATGAAATGTACACAATGCATAGAAATAGAAAAAAGATGTTTATTTAAGCACAACCTTTGATAGTGATATATATAACATTTTGCAGACGTAGTCTTTATCACATGGTTATTATGTCTCTTTCTACAGTTGTGTCTAATAAATTGGAAAATATTGGGTATATCTTAACACAAATGCATTGGCAATCACTTATTTTCTTTAATATCTGTATTCTTCAGAAAAAGGTAAACTATACATGTTTGGAAGCAACAACTGGGGACAACTAGGCCTTGGAACAAAGAATACTGTCAGCAAGCCAACTTGTGTGAAAGGTTTGTCTTTAACTTATGTGTCAGGTTTTAGAATAGATGTGATCTTTCTAGTTTTCCAACATAACAAATACTTTTAGATATCATATGACATTAAGACTTCAGGTCTCCCTATTTAGTATTGTTTTTAGAATTCTGTGTAGTTATGGAGAAATAGGTTGTGCTGTATTCAGTAATTTGCAGGTAAATGTTTAGAGGATTGCACTTTTACTAAATTATTTTTATGATTCGGACTTCAATAGAAAATCCAGCTTACTCATGATGTGCTATGAAATGCTGGGATAAATAATGATTGGAAAATTAATCTCCAATAAATTTGGACAGCAGATTTCAACAATTCATTTTATAATTATTAAAACAAAAATAATAATAACCTTTTGTGTCCTTAATCCATAGTTCTAAAACCTGAAAAAGTGAAACTAGTTGCTTGTGGGAGAAATCATACTTTGATCTATACAGGTATGTAAATTATTTGTTTATATGCCAAAGAAGTTTTCCTATAGAAGCTTTCTGCTTCGGTGGACAATAACATCATAATCATAATCATAATCATAATAATATAATGTAATTTCAAAATACATTGCAAAAGTTTATAAAGCTGTTTTATATTGAATCTAATGGTCCATCTGTCTGGTAGCAACTTCTTGATATAGTATATATTGGACTTAGGCAGAGGCATTCTTTGATAACAGCATCAAAAACCTGGAATTTCCATCCAAGAGAAGCTTGTCTTACCTCTATTCTAATATCCTTGTTAAGATAATAAAAGCCTTCATGTTGAGAGAGTTTTCTGAACTGTATACGAATTTGGCCACTTTTTTCTTATAATTATATTGTAAGACTATTATTTTGTTCTTCAAAATTATGATTTATCAGAATGTTAGTTACCCGAAGAAAAAAACAGATTATGACCTTAATTTGATAAACTGAGGCCTTTCTCAGCCTTACATCAATGGGAAACTGGGCCTGAATGTGGGCTTTATACAAGCAATAGCTGCTAATAACTATGCAATGAGCTATATTTGGAAGAGGAATTGTGATTTGGACTGTGTGTGGGTGTAAAGTTGCTTCTTGAACAAATTGCCAACAAATACATGCCTATGCAGATTCCAAATCATCTTTTCTCCCAGTAATCCAATTTATTGCAGTCCTTAATTTCTGTAATTAAATAATGGGCCATAAAAGTCACTGAATCATTTGCCAAGTACATTTTGCCCAGATTTTTTTTAGGATTTGATAATGAATGAATTTTTAATAGGATTTTGTTTGCAGTAACCAACATGTGAATCAAAATATAAATAATTTATTGGAGATTTAGGAATTCAGTTTATTCTTTTAAAAAAAAGTTATATGACCAAATTGTAGGTTTTCATCTTTCTGAAAAATGGAACTCATTTTTAACAGAAGCATTCCTATCAATGCTTTTAATAAAGACAAATTAGAGAAATTTGAAAGTTTTAAGCAGTTTGTAAAATCAATATTTCTGAATATTGTAGAATTATTATATACATGTACCATGTTCAATTTGGTATTTGATATAAATTTATTTTATGAGATTGAGAGAATCAAGTTGTACATAAGAAAGATATTTTCTGGTCAATTAATTTCATGGCCATCATTAACATTCATATTTGAACACATTTATGGATAATTAAGTGTAGTTTTAATTTTAATGCTAATTAGTTCTAAATACCAATAAGCTGTTACATCTCTGACATATTTTCATACATTGTAACTTAAATGAAGTATTTTGTTAAGCCTGGTTTCCCCAACCAGGGTTAGGGAGACAAGCTAAACAGAATGTGCAGCTTAGTCAGATAGGCACACAGATAAATGAGTGAGCTAAGCTTGTATGTTTATTAACATACAGTAAAAATAACAGATACGCTTGTGCTATCAAATATATAGTTTATTCCATTATAAGTTCATAGCATAGTCAAAATAACAGTCCAATAGTCATGTATCATTTAGTCAGTCCATAGAGGGATATTCAGTTAGCAAAGTCCGTGTAGAAATATCCTATGTCAATTCACTTACAAGTCAGTCCTTTGTTTTCTCTCCCGTTCGAGCAATGCAGTCTTGTTTCCTTGCAGTAATCAGGGATCATCAAAGCCAGAGAGATAGCAAGCTGCAGCCTTGCTTCTTTTAAAGTGCTTTCACAACCACTCCCTTAATTACGGTCCCACAGTTAAAGTTGCAGACACTTTAACATACAAACTATGATTACATATTATTATTTACCTAAACCAGTTAGGGTAAAACAATGTTATCCCTAACATTCTCCCCTTTTAGGAAATAATAATAAATATAACCATTTACATCTTTAAATCATATTTGTTACAACTCTCTTTAAACTTAATTACTCCTTGAGCTTTTGTAAATTGGTCTGCAATGTTTTCTTCCGTCATGCAGTAATCCAATTTAATTAGCCCATTCTTTACAGATTCTCTAACATTTAAGTATCTTAAATCAGTATGCTTTGATCTAGTTTTTACAGCAATACTAGTAGCTAATTGTATAGCTGCTTGGTTATCCTCGTACACAATAATGGAATCTTTTACAGTTATACCCAGGTCTAATAATAACTGTTTGTACAAAATCAAGTCAGTGCATAATAATGACAGACATGAAAATTCCGCTTCCATCGTGGGCAAGCTGATATGCTGTTGTCTGATTGACCTCCATCCTATTAGTGTCTTACCAAATAATATAGCCATCCCAGATGTTGATTTTTTAGTGTTTATATCAGTTGCAAAACTTGCATCTGCATAGGCACTAAGACTCAAATCACCCTTTGGTTCTATATACAATGCATGGTTCATTGTTCCTTTAAGATATCTTAAAATTCTCTTTAATGATTGCCAATGACATTGCTGTGGATCTGAATTATAACGTGCCAGCTGATTTACACTATAAGCTATATCTGGCCTTGACCAATTGCTTATATATGATAAGCTGCCAATCAAAGATTGATATGTGGACTTATCAAATTTGGGACTTTGATCATCAGTTTGGCAAACTTCCTGACTCATTGGAGTCTTTGCCGGTTTACAAAGTTCCATTTTAAACGTTTTAATTAATTGGCAAATTTTATCTTCTTGAGATATCTTAAATCCATTTTTTGTTTTGTTAATTGTCAATCCTAGATACCTTTTAATTTCACCTAAATGCTTTAATTTTATCTTTTTGGCTAATAATGATATAATCTCATTAGCTTCATTATTAGTCTTAGTTATCAAAGCAATATCATCTGTAAATAATAACAATAATGACACCGTTCCATTATTTTCTCTTTTAAACACACATGGATCTGCTAAACCAGATTTAAAACCTATATTGTTTAACTCTTTCACAATATATTGGTTCCACTCAAACCCAGATTGTTTCAACCCGTAAAGACTCTTTTTGAGTTTCCAACAATCATTACTATTTACTTTATTGTCTTTTATACCTATTGGTTTTCTTAAATATATAGTGTGCTGCAATGGTGCATGTAGATAGGCAGTTTCTACATCTAAATGGTTAATGACATAGTTTTTCTTAGCTCCCCACACTAATGCTGCTCTTAAAGATGTTGCTTTAAGACTTGGTGCAAAAACTTCATCGTAATCAGATGCAGTTTGATTAAATCCTTGAGCTACTAACCTAGCCTTATGGGTAACAGTCCCATCATTTCCAGTTTTTACTTTAAATATCCATTTGCACCCAATGGATTTTTCTCCTGGAGGTAATTTAGCATCTTCATAAACTTTCATTACTTTTAATGAATTTAGTTCTTTTTCCATTGCCTTTTGCCAATTCTCCTGATCCTTAGCAGGATACATCCTAAGTTCATCTACACTACTTGGAACTTTAGTTACTTGGCAAACTATACTTGCTTGATACCTATCAGGTGATCTAGTTACACGTGTAGTACGTCTAGGTATTACAGGACTTACAGGTGGACTTTCATTTATTAACTCTTCTTGATTATCTAACTCTTCCTGATCAACTGTTTCCTCTTGTTCTGGTCCTATTTGCTCTTCGTGGACTTCTTTAATTAGACTCTTCTTATAACTATTCTGTTCTTTCTGCCTTTTGTAGGGTTCAATAATTACTTCATTATTTAAATCTTGCTCTAATCTATTCCATCCTACATGTTCTAGGAATTTAGCACTAGCACTGGTGTAAACTCTAGATGTACCTGGTTCCCAGAATCTATAAGATCTATGATTAGATGTATATCCTACAAAATATAATCTTTTAGCTCTGTGTTGTCCTTTGTGTCTAAGTTGTGAAGGGATATGCACCCATGCTGGTGCTCCAAATGTGTGCATGTAACTTAAATCAGGTTTTGTACCATGCCACAATGTGAATGGTAATTCACCTGTTGTTGAATTAACAACATTATTTAATATATGATTACCACACATTATTGCTTCTCCCCACAAATTGTCAGGTAATCCTGAATCAGACATCATAGTTCGTGTGATTGATTGTAATGTTTGGCCTCTTCTCTCTATAAAGGCATTACCTTGTGGCCTATATGGTGCAGACTTTTTATGTTGAATACCTAACATTCTTAGTCTGTTCTGGAATTTATTATTTGTAAATTCTGTACCATTATCTGTTATAAGAGTTACTAATTTCTTTTTAGTTTTCCTTTCTGCAAATTTTATCCAATTAAAGAGATTTTGATACGTTTCAGTTTTGCTCTTCATTAAATAGCAAAACCCATATCTAGAATAGTGGTCCATTATACTTAGTATGTAACGAGCTCCTCCTACACTTGGTTTTTTAGGACCTATTAAATCTGCAAATACTACTTCTAAAGGCTCTTTAGTAGTAAATCCATCAACTCTATTAGCCGGTGTAACCTTGGCTTTGCTATGATTACAGGCATTACATTGCAAATACTTATTACAAGGTTTCAAACTTATTCCCTTAGATAATTCAACAGTTCTCTTAAGCATTTTAAAATTTAAATGCCCTAGCCTTCGATGTAACAAGTGAATACATTCATCATGAGGTTTCTTATTTTCATAAACTGTGTTAGCCACTTTTAAACCATCATCATTTAACACATATAATTCACCTCTTAAAGATGCAGTAATTTTCTTATCTTCTTTCTCAATTATGCAGTTATCTCCTTTAAATGTAACTACATATCCTAGTTTAACCAAAATTGTTACTGAAATTAAATTAAACTTAAGTTGTGGTACATATAACATTTTTACATTCTCTTTTATAAAAGAACAATATGCTATACCTTGACCTTTAGCTTTCAGTTTCCAGCCATTGGCTAACGATATCTGCTGTGTACTCTTGGACATTTTAATAAAATTTTTCTTATCATTTGTTATACAATGTGATGCTCCACTGTCAACCACCCATAAATTATTTTTTACAGCTCCGTTAGTATACATGGCTAACTCTAAATTTTTATTTTTCTTTTGATGACTTTTTGTATTCTGGCCAGCATTCTGGCGTTTTGCTTTTTTACAAAATCTTGCCAAATGTCCTCTTCCTCCACAATTAAAACACTTTTTAATTGCGCATGCAGTAGGAGTTTCATTATCTTCTTTTTGAGGTTGCTGCCTCCTTAATTCGTCTCTTTCAAGCCTTCTTCTGGCTTCTTCAATCAATCTGCCAGTTATATCAGTTAAAGTTAGGCTTTCCTTTGGCAATATTTCAAGGGAAGTTACGTAGTTATCATAGCTTTCATCAAGGGAAGATAGAATTATGTAGACTTGGTGTAGTTCAGAGAAAATAAGCTCTTTCTCATGCAGTTCTTGAAAAATGCTTTGCATAGTTTTCAAATGACTCAGCATATCACCATTCTTATGGAGATGTGTACTGAAAAGTTTCCGTGTTAGATTTATGTGAGCACCAACATTATCTCGGACATAAATCCTCTTCAGCTTCTGCCAACACCCAAAAGCTGTTTTTTCTCCGTGGATATAAACAAGTTGCATATCAGTTAAGGTTAAAGCAATAATGCAAATAGCTTGTTGATTTTGATGCATAAATTCTTCTATCTTTAATTTATCTTCATCATCCTCTGGATCCCATTCTTCTACGTTTGATAGATTTTCAATTATGTTCCACAAACCTTCTCTTCGTAGAAGCAGACTACATTTCATAGACCATGATACATAGTTTGTTCCATCCAACTTGGATATAAGGGACAAACTTTGTAGATTGACTTGTGCCATGTTTTCTTATATGGATATAAAAATATAATTAATAAAACACAGCTGTCTGTTTACTGTAATGTATAACAACACAAACTCTCACTTTTACATAAATCTGTTTTATCCTAGTTAAACTGACTTTGCAGCCTCTGGGCCCATAATCAGTGTTAAGCCTGGTTTCCCCAACCAGGGTTAGGGAGACAAGCTAAACAGAATGTGCAGCTTAGTCAGATAGGCACACAGATAAATGAGTGAGCTAAGCTTGTATGTTTATTAACATACAGTAAAAATAACAGATATGCTTGTGCTATCAAATATATAGTTTATTCCATTATGAGTTCATAGCATAGTCAAAATAACAGTCCAATAGTCATGTATCATTTAGTCAGTCCATAGAGGGATATTCAGTTAGCAAAGTCCGTGTAGAAATATCCTTTGTCAATTCACTTACAAGTCAGTCCTTTGTTTTCTCTCCCGTTCGAGCAATGCAGACTTGTTTCCTTGCAGTAATCAGGGATCATCAAAGCCAGAGAGATAGCAAGCTGCAGCCTTGCTTCTTTTAAAGTGCTTTCACAACCACTCCCTTAATTACGGTCCCACAGTTAAAGTTGCAGACACTTTAACATACAAACTATGATTACATATTATTATTTACCTAAACCAGTTAGGGTAAAACAATGTTATCCCTAACATTTTTGTGCCTTCAATTTATACCCTAAGTACTGATACATAGGTGGAAATAAAAGTCCACGTGTCATTTTATAGAATTGCAACTTGTATTTATGATACAAAAATATGAATAAAATGTCCACAAGGATATGAAATGCATGTTTTAAAATAGTCATCTTTAATTGGAAAGGAAAGGAGAGTGAAGAAGGGCATATACCACATTTTTCGCACTATCAGGCACACAGGAACATAAGACGCACCTAGGTTTAGAGGAGGAAAATAAGAAAAAAAATATTCTGAACCAAATGGTGTAGTAATATATTTAATAAAATATAGCAGAGTAATATTTCAGCTATGTAAAGTCAACAGCGGTATTAAGGACCATCATCACTGTCATTAACAAATGAGGAGAGTCTTTAAGGTTCAAGCATTCTTCTAATTTTCTGGAAACCCCAAGAACTCATCATCGCTAGTGTCAGAATTTAGAAAGCTCAATTGCTTACACTTACTGATATCACTTTCTTCGCTATCTTAGTATATGATACTATCCTTCCTTTCACCCATCTCCTCCACTTATGACTGTATGACTGTAACCTTGTTGCTTGTATCCTAATAATTTTTACTGTTTCCTAGTATGATTAGATTGCTTATTGTATCCTTTGACTATTATTAAGTGTTATACTTTATGATTCTTGACTCTTGATGAATGTATCTTTTCTTTTATGTACACTGAGAGCATATGCACCAAGACAAATTCCTTGTGTGTCCAATCACACTTGGCCAATAAAGAATAAAGTATTCTATCTTCAGTTCCATCTAAGGCATTGCTAATGTCACATTTTTTGAATGACTGTGCAACAATTTTGTCCTTCACTGAGTGCATGATGTTTTAACCCAGTGGTTCCCAAACTTTTTCAGTCCACCATCCCCTTGGTGCTACAAACTCATCCTCAGTGCCCCCCAGCCAGAGTTGGGATTGAAATTTCTTAACTGGTTCTGTGAGCTGGCCTAATTTGTGGGCGTGGTTTGGTGGTCAAGTGACTGGGTGAACGTGGCTTGCTGGGTGGGCGTGTTTTGGTGATCACGTGACTGGATGGGCGTGGTTTGGTGGTCATGTGACTGGGTGGGCATGGCTAGGTGGCCATGTGACTGGCAAACCAAATACATATAAGTGGTCCTCACTTAATGGCCAGTTGCTTTGTAACTGTTCTAATTTATGACTGACTTCCCCAGAGCTTCTTGACCTATTTTTGGAGTTTTGACAGCCATGCATGTGCGCACACACACACACACACACACACACACACACACTCTCCCTTCTAACCTTGCTGAAGCAGGTGGTCGGATTAGATATCTCATTCATTTTCTCCCTCCCTCCCTCCCTCTCTCTCTCTCTCTCTCTCTCTCTTTCTTTCTTTCTTTCTTTCTTTCTTTCTGTCCCTTCTTTCCATCCCCTCTTTCTTTGTCTATCCTTTCTTGTCCTTTTTCTCTCCATTTTTCTTTCCCTTTTCTCTTTCTTTTCTTTCTTGTTTCTTCCTTCTCTCTCTCTCTTTCCCTGTCTCTTTCTCTCTCTCTCTCCCTCCCTCCATATCCCATTCACTTTCTCCTCCCTCCCTTTTTCTTTCTTTCTTTCTCTCTCATTCCCTCTCTCTTTCTTTCTCTCTTTTTTCTCCCTTTCTCTTTCTGTCTCCCTCCCTCATATCCCATTCACTTTCTTCTCCCTCCTTTCTTTCTTTCTTTCTTTCTTTCTTTCTTTCTTTCTTTCTTTCTTTCTTTCTTTCTTTCTTTCTTTCTTTCTTTCTTTCTTTCTTTCTCATTCCCTCTCTTTCTCTTTTCTTCTATCTCTCTTTCTTTCTGTCTCTTCCTTCCATCGCCCCTCTTTCTTTGTCTATCCCCTTTCTTCCTTTCTCTTCCTTTCTCTCTCCCTTTTTCTTTCTTTACTTTCTTGTCTGTTCCTTCTCTCTTTCTCTTCTTTCTCTCTTTCCCTCTCTCTCTTTTCCTCTCTCTCTATCCCTTCCTTAACCTATGCATCTATTTTCTGCCCAGGCAGGTGTGGCCTAATCTGTCAAAGGCCTGGGCTAATTCTGCATCACCCGTTTCCCCTTTCAGAGGCCCCGGCCCTTAATCTCCTCATTTCCTCCCCCACAACCACCTCTTTGGTTGTCCCACGGCCATGACTTTACTTTCTTCCCGTGTCTGGCTGCCAGGGAATGCAAGCCAGGGCTGAGCCATTGTTGTCACTGGGCTCCCCGCCAGCCCGCATCGCCCTTGATGCGAATGCCTGCAGCAGCCATGTGTTTTTTTCGGTGCAGCTGGATTGCAGCCGCACCGAAAAAAACATGTGGGATTTGGAGGTTTTTTTTGCAGAGAAAACCTCTGGCTTTGCTCTGCTTCTCCAATGTGCTGCTGTGGCCGCATTCTAGGCACCGGCCCCATAGGTCCACCCCATTGAGCCCACTGCACCAGAATGATTTGCCCAAGCAAGTCTGAGCGGAGTGGTGCAGCAGTTATGGGGTGAGCGTGCATGGCTGGTGCCTAGAACACAGCGGTGGTGGCGATTGGAGAAGCAGAGCAAAGCTGGAGGTCAGTAATTTTCACTGCAAACAAACTCCAGATGCCGTGTGTTTTTTTTGGTACGACTGGACTCCAGCCGCACCAAAAAAACCACACGACGTCTGGATGCTTTATGCAGCAAAAATTACTGACCTCCGGCTTTGCTTGCTCGGCTTCTCCAGTGCACCACTGTGGCTGTCAGCGATTGTTGTGCATGTGTGTGATGTCATGCATGCGCTATAAGGACTGACTGGGCAGGGAACGGAGGAGCAGGGCCAGCCAGGGGCCCATTTTACCAGTTCTCCAAACTACTGGGAATGGTAATGAACCAGTAGAATCTCACCCCTGAATTGTGCTCTGTGAGGGGCCCATCTCCAGTGCCCCCCGCCACCTCTTAGCAACCCCTGCCAGCCTCCTTGCCTCTTAGTGCCCCGCTAGGGCATCCCATCGCTCCCCAGGGGGCAGTACCACCCACTTTGGGAACCACTGTTTTAACCTATTCACAAACTTGAGTGATAGTGGGCCGTTTCATTCGTCCAGTAGGTGTCAGATTATGATTATCAACAGCCATTCATTTTTTCCACTCTTCTCCATAAAGACTTTAAATGGTTTGTTGATGGAAACATCAAGAGGTTGCAACTGGCTGGTAAGACCCCCAGGAATTACAGCTAGATGAGTCCTCACTTCTTTAAATCTCTTTTTTGTAGTTTTACTAATATGTGCTCTAAACTGGTTGAGCACTAATAAAGCAGTTTTTTTTCAGAAGTCCTCCAGGATGTTGGACCACACTTTTTCAACCCGTACTCTCATTCCATTTTTGTCCATCTACCCTTTCTCATGAACAACTCCTTGTGGAATCTCTTATTTTGGAAAGGTTTTCCTTTTGAAAATTTACATCAGTGGCAATTGGGTGCCATCTGCACAGTAGGACAACACACCATGTAATATGTTTTCTCATGTCCTGAGATTTTCACGGTTATGGTTTTGGCACCTTTCAGATCAACAGTCAACAGTCTTATTAGATGGCACTGTCATGCCCTTATTGGAGTCTGATTCTGAGGGGGAGATTGAGCAGCTGACAGGGAGTGGGAGTGTGGCTCCGGTGGCTGTAGAAGAAATGGGGGAAGGGCAGTCAAGCTGGGCATTCAGAGGAAGATCCAGGGCAACCCCTCTTCATCCTAGGCCACGCAGGAAGAAACGGAGAAGGGAGCAATGTGGCTTATGGGAGAGAAAAAGGCCCTGATCCCTTTCATTAGTTGCAGCTGGGAGAACAGGATATAAAAAGGGTGTTTGCACACAGCACCACCTGGAAGCAAAGCGTGCATTATTTTTGTGAAGGCTTATCTGGGTTTTGGCGTCCTCTCAACTCAGTGTGCTTCGTTATCTTTTGAAAGTCTGCAATTTATTATCCTGGCCTGTTGCGTTAATTACTCTAGCATGGTTTATATTGGTTTTTTTATTTCTAATTTATCTGTTCTTTGGGCTCGGACTGCATTTCTTCCCTTTATAGACTGTTTTTGGAAGAGTTTGATCTCCAGCCGAGGATAACTGGACATTGGGGGCCAAGTTAGAGGTATTAAAGGGACTTTACCTATTTTTGTGACTTCATTGCTTTTGTGCCATGTTCCGGGTCATCACAGGCACATCAAAGGTTAGCGGGACTTCATCCATATTCCCAATCTGGCTAATTTCAAAATCATTTTTCTACCTAGATTAAATTACAAATTATGAAAAGATAGAATCTTAGATTCATATTCTTTTGGCATTTTTTGTGCAATTCTAATATTGGTGCGCATTGCAAGGCCACATCTCATAAATCTGTAGTTCCGCAATGGTGATCAAGTAAAATCCTGAATGCCTTTCTCTACAGTAATGCATTTGGCTTCATATATTATCATTTTTGTAGAAACTGAGAAGCCAGTATTACGGTGACGTGTGATCCATTCTTTCATATCCATCTCTTAACTGTGGCCACTTTGCAGCATGCTCATGAAAAATGTGCTTACTTTTACTTTTTACAGCTTTTCTTTTACTTTTTACAGCTGATCTACCTGTTTCCTCCACTCTCATCATTTTTTCAATTGGAGGTGGCCCAAAATATCTTTCTGCTGCTCTGTTTCCATGTTCCTCAGCATATTTTACTATTACCAGTTTAAAATAAATTTTATATGCTTGTCTTTTCTGCTTTGACATCCTTATATTAGGAGGTATCCTAATATTTTTCTGCAAGAAAATACCATATAGTAGTGAAAGAACTGTCAGTAATGTGTCTTTTATTGTTATGAGAGCATCGCAGCTGAAAACATCAAGGAATGATACACTATTATAGAGGATCTGCTACAGACATATTGTTATGCTGCTTGGTGGCAAAGGCTCCAGCATTCCCTGGTTGAGACAGCAATGCAGAGGTGGGATTCAGACACTTCAGCTGTTATTAATTTTGTGTGCAGTTCGGAGAACCAGCTGATCCCACCTGAGTGAGGCTGCCCTCCTGGGTGCGCTCTATGTCTGCCTGCATGAGTTCATCAAGCAGTTCATCGAGGATGCCCTGCTGCTACCCACTACAAACCCCAGCCCACAAAAGAGAACTATAATGCTCATCCGACCCTCAAAGAAATCCAGTTTGACACCCCTGCTGTATACAATGATTGGTATAATATTTGTAAGCAAAGTGTCCTATAATTAGAAACATGTAATTTTATGAATATAGGATATAGAATTGCAATGAAATTAAAATGAAATCAAAATTTTAAACATTACTCTTCATGAATTAGGTAACTCTATTTTTTAAAAAAACCTTCATTGTCATGCAAAAAAATAGAGTGTATTTTAGGGTACAGACTTTTTATGACCCTTAAAATGAAATAAGGCAATAAGTGAAGCCTAAGCCATGCTTTATCACATCCACCAGGGAAAAAAAGATGAAAAGCAGTCTCTGGTATAAATAATAGATGAGGACAGGAAAGAAATTCTTTCATTTCCCTAAGTTTGTTGTTAGTATAGTGAACTGAGCCAGAGGGAGGGTCATATAATCTTTAAAAATCTTAGCCCTGAATTCTTAGGCTAATCATAGCTAACCCTAACTCCTATATACCTCATTTCTGATTTTAGATAACATATATTCATAGTCATATTTACTTTATTTCATGTATATACATGAAGCAATTATTTATTGAATCCTAATGTTCTCCATAGAGCTGCTGCGAGCATCCAGAGTGGGAGGTGCTCCAGTCTTCACTCTTACAGGCTGAGCTATAATTGAGGAACGCTCCTCCTCCTCCACGTGACTCCTCCATGCGTTCCCCAGTTTTAGCTCAGCCTCGCTAGAGACAGGCAGCTTTGACGATTACTCCCTGGCCGATCCAGGTTTTTTTCTCCTATTGCAGATTCAGGTTTGATCTCTCCTTTCTCCTTGATCCCTGCGCATTTGGTTTCGTCCCAAATTTAGTGAGGGAGAGATTTTTTTCGCCCCTTAGGGGGGAGATAAGGGGATTTGGAGCCTTTTGCCCCCCCTGCCTCCCCTTCCTTTTCCTCTGCTGCTTTTCAAGCCATGCTACATCTAAACAGCGGCTTTTGCTGGCGTTCTCTTTTGCGCTCCGTTGCGCCTTCCCCCCACGAACGCCTTGGAATAAGGAAAGCTTCTTCTTACAGCCCTTGTTTTTCGACAGCATTCTGGCTTGTCTTTGTTGATTTTGAGGGCTTGTATTGTCTCTGAGCTCTTTGCGCCGGGCCCGGCGGCCATTTTGGGTGTGCCTCGTGGCCAGCCGCCATTTTGAATTTTTTGTTTTTTTGCTGTGTTGTTCCGGTCGGGCTGTGACGTTATTGAAGGCCCATAGCGGGACTGGCAGGCCGTGTGGTGCCTAGATATTAGAGGGTAGTGTGGTTCCATGCCCTGTTGCCCTTCTTTTCAATTTGAGTTGGCCTTTTCTCCACAGCTCACTCAGAGGCGCAGGCACCTACTTCCCATCTTTGTTGGGAGGCTGCCTCAGGAGGCCTTTTCCTGTGGTTTTTTTGTTGATATTTATCTTTTTCCTGGCCTCAGTGTTCATTTGGCCTATTGGATGTTTAGAGTTTAGTCCAAACTTTTTTTTTTTTCATTTTATTATTTGAAAGGAATAAATAAGCAATAAGTTAAAACAGTTTGTTATTTTTTTTTTGCTTGGACTTGATTGGCACCTTTGGGTTCCGTCCTAAAAAAAAAAAGGAAAGAAAACAAAAAAAATTTTTATCCAAAAGGGGGACGTGGCCCAACTTTAGGGAAACCAGCCTGCGTTGTAGGTCGAACTCCCAGGCATGCCAACCGCCTTTTTGTTGTCTAATATCTTTCTTGGCTCTTTTTTGGTATCATGGCAGAGGACAATCCCAGCGGTCCTTCTTTGAAGGCTAAGTCAAAGATGCACTATTTGCGCAAACGGGACAAGGACTCATCCAAGTCCTCTCAAATGGATGCCTTAAGGCGCCATAAGGCCTTGGAGAAGGAGTTTGACAAACGGTCTAAAGACTCATATTCTGTAACCCTTGCTCTTCCCACCCCCTCTACCTCTACTCAGCCTCCTCCCCTGGGACAACCTTCCCTTTCCAGGTGCAGCTTACCCACCCGGAGCCGCCAGGCCTCTCGCACGCCTCAGGCGACATTCACACCAACCACTGCAGCTCTACGCCCAGAAGACCTGTCCACAACCATCATTCCAGACAGTATTAGGGAGTGGATGCAGCTGGCTATCCGTCAAGGAATAGCAGAAGGTATTCAACAGCTGTCCAGACCAGGTTCCCAAATTATTGCGCCCGAGGTCGAATCTATGTCCGGAAGATCTCTCTCCAGACTGGCATCACAACACGGTGAGGTACCTTCCCAAATGGAGGTTTCTTTCCCGGAAGGGGAGGAGGCTCAGGAAGAGGAGGAAATGGGTTTTGAACCCTTCAGGGAGGAGGAAGGTTCAGATAGGGGGTCTGTACATTATTCCGAACCCTTTTTCGAGGTAGACCCAATGGAAGAAGAGATGTCAGAGGATGAGGGCATTCCTCCTGACCAACCTGTATTCGTAGGCCTGTTTAATCCTCATTTATTTAAGTCCTTGCTATTTAAGGCAAAGAATATTTCGGGCCTGACTTCCCAGTCTCCCTCTGAACCATCTCCAACGATCTGGGGGGGCCCAGAAGATTCGATATTCAGACAGCCGGTCGTCAAAACCGAGGTCATTCCTACCCCTCCAATCTTCTCCGACTTGGTCGCGAGGCAATTGACCTCTTCGCCCCCCCCCGCCCCTTCCAGCCAGGACAAGAGATTGTTTAATCTTGACCCGGAATTCTCTGTCATGTTAAACACTCCTGAGGTAGACGACCCCATGGTGAGACTAGCATCATCCTCTAATCCCACTGACGCTCTGGAAGCGCTGAAGCCAGAGGACAAGCGGGCAGAAATGGCACTATGGCGGGCGCACCAGTCGGATGCTTGGGCCATTCGGTCTGCCACAGCCGTGTCATTTTTCACCCGATCTTTCATCAGGTGGCTCAGACAGTTGAAACAGCATGTCCCCCCGTCAAACACCAGGGCACATCAGGATATTGCCAAACTTACGGCCGCAGCAGAATTTGCGGCCAATGCCACCTTTCGTTCTATGAAATTTTCTTCTCGGGCCATCTCCTCGCATGTTACTGCCTGAAGGCTGCTTTGGCTTAGACATTGGCAGGCCGACATTAAGAATAAAACTAAATTGGCCTCAGCTCCCATATCAGAGGAAAAATTGTTTGGCCCGGCACTAAAGCCATTGTTGATGGAGAGCCGGAATAAAAAGAAATTCCTCCCATCACTTTTTCGCAGGCAAGAGTCCAGAGGGTCCCAGCCCTTTCAGAGGGGCTCTTTTTGCACCTCCTTCCAACCATCCTTCACCCCTAGATACCAGAGTTCCCCGACGTTCCAGCCAGCCTATCCGAACCGGAGTGACTCGGGAGACAAGAACAGAAGGGAGGGCAGCTACAGGAGGCCCTTCCGAGGTGCAGGGAATAAAGCATCTCGCCGTCCCAGGTAGATTTTCAGCCTCTTATTCCATTGGCGGTTGCCTCAAGTATTTTGCCGACCAGTGGGAAGCATCCACTTTGGATGCCTGGGTTAGGGACACTGTAAGATCTGGCCTCCTCCTTCAGTTTCAGTCTGCTCCTCTGGAGAACTTCATGGTTTCTCCCCTTTCCAGAGACCCGACTAAGCATGCTCTCATAGAAGCCGCTATCAAACACCTTTCTGATATCAAGGCCATCCAGCCCGTGCCACCTTCGCAGCAGGGAGGGGGGCTCTATTCCCTCCTCTTCTTGGTTCCTAAGCACTCCGGGGGTTGGAGGCCCATTTTAGACCTAAAGAGGCTCAATCGCTACATTGTCCGTATAAGTTCAAAATGCATACACTTCAGTTAATCTTACAGGGCACCAGGAAGGGAGACTGGCTTACATCCATTGACCTCTCTGAGGCATATCTTCATATCCCCATTCACCCCTCGAGTTTCAAATATTTGAGATTTTGCTACAACAATCAGCATTTTCAGTACGTGGCCCTTCCCTTTGGTCTCGTCTCGGCCCCGAGGACCTTCACCAAGGTGTTGGCAGCCCTGGCGGCTCACCTCAGGCATTTCCCTATCCGCATTCACTGCTTGACGATATTCTTATTCTATCCTCTACCCGACATCAAGCCGAGAGTGACACTAAGACCACCCTCTCGGTGCTTCAGGCCCATGATTTCCTCGTAAACTGGGAAAAGAGTCAGCTAAATCCTTCCACCCGAACAGCTCACTTAGGGGCAGTGATTGATTCAGTTGAAGGGAGGGTCTTCCTTTCTCACAAAAGGTTCAGCAGTATCCACAAAGCTATCAGGGCCATTAGACGAGCTAGAAAGGCCTCATTGCTGGACTTATCCAAGTTACTTGGAAAGTTAGTTTCATGCATGTCTATTGTCCCCTGGGCATGCTTACATTCCAGATCCCTGCAGGTGTTCCTCCTGCCTTATCAGCATTCCGGAAGGAGCAACTCAGGTCTCATTCCATCTGCCTCATGAGGGAGGCCGAGCAGCTCTGTCGATGGGCAGAGGTACATCTCTTATCCATCAGGGCGGAACACATCTCGGGGGTCTCGAACATCCAAGCAGACTGGCTAAGCAGGGCCACGCTGGACCAATCAGAATGGCGCCTACACCCCTCACTGTTCAGGGAGGCAGCAGCGACATTTGGTCAACCTCTGGTGGACCTGTTCGCATCTCCACTCAATGCCCAGACACCAAGATTCTTCTCACGTTACCTCACCAATGGGGCAGAGAACCACGATGCCCTGCGTTGCCCTGGCCCACGGGGCTTCTATACGCCTTTCCTCCCCTCCCGTTGATCCCCAAGGTGATTCAGAAATTGATACTCAAAAGGGCGGAGGTTCTCCTGGTGGCTCCTTATTGGCCCAGGAGACCGTGGTTTGTGGATCTTCGCAATCTGTCAGTGGCCCCACTGTGGAGGATTCCCCCAGACAGGATCTCACTGTCCCAGGGACCTCTTCAGCATCCAGATCTGCAGTGGCTTCAGTTAGCCATCTGGAGGTTGAGCGGGAAAGACTAAAAGATGAGGGCCTGTCAGTCCAGGTCATCAATACCATCCTGGCAGCAAGGCGGCCTTCGACTACACGCATTTATAACACAACCTGGACCATCTTTTGTAAGTGGTGCCATAAGTCCTCCATCAACCCGCTCTTCCCTTCAATTGCACAAATCCTGGCCTTCCTACAAGATGGGCTAGATAGGGGCCTCTCCCCCAACACCCTGAGAAGACAGGTCGCAGCCCTGTCAATGGTGGTCGCTGACAGCTCTTCTGGCCCACTTTCCCACCACCCTCGCATCAGGGCATTCCTTAGAGAGGCTTCCAATCTGCACCCTCCAGTGATTCACAAATACCCTACCTGGGATCTTAATAAGGTTCTTATGGCTTTGACTAAACCTCCCTTCAAGCCTCAGGGAGGCGCCACTTCAGTTTCTCACATTCAAAGTGGTGTTTCTTGTGGCAATAACATCGGCGAGAAGGATATCTGAAGTAGCAGCTCTATCCGTGAGAAAGGACCTATGTGTTTTCCACACTGATCGGGTGGTTCTGTGACCAGACCCCGCCTTTATGCCTAAAATCAACTCGGCATTTCACAGAGCACAGGAATTAGTCCTGCCTAATTTTTGTCCCAAGCCTTCCCGAGAAAGGGAAAGGCAGTGGCACACTCTCGATGTGCGAAGGGCACTTCGTATCTACATCTATCATACACAGTCTATCAGGAAGTCAGAGTCGTTGTTTCTGTCATTTCAGCCAAAGATGCTGGGCTGCAAAGTATCCCCGTCTACTGTTGGATGCTGGGTTAGAGCTACCATATCCAAAGCCTATTTGGCTCAGGCCCTTCCTGTGGGATAACTGCTCACTCTACCAGAGTGTAGCCACCTCTGCAGCCTGGGGTACTCAGGCATCGATTCAGGATATCTGTCGAGCGGCCACCTGGGCGTCTCCATCTCCCTTTATACGCCACTATAAAATCGATGTTTACGCCTCACCTGAGGCATCCTTTGGCAGGCGAGTCCTTCAACAGGTGGCAAGAGAACCAGAGGTGATTCCGGACCAGATGGAGTCCCTCCCGTAGGACAGGCCATGCTTTGTTATGTCCCACTCTGGATGCTCGCAGCAGCTCTATGGAGAATGGGCATTGGTACTTACCTGATATGCCCGTTCTCATCGAGCTGCGTAGAGCATCCAGTCCCACCCTAATTGGTCCGTCTGGTGGGGAATCCTGTTTCGGCCAATGATGTATATAGTTTATAGTTGAAACTTCTATAATAGTTGACATGAGAGGATAGTTGTTGTCTTTTCATCTTCGTAAAACTGGGGAACGCATGGAGAAGTCACGTGGAGGAGGAGGAGCGTTCCTCAATTATAGCTCAGCCTGTAAGAGTGAAGACTGGAGCACCTCCCACTCTGGATGCTCTACGCAGCTCGACAAGAACGGGCGTATCAGGTAAGTACCAACGCTCATTTTAAGCTTTTTAAAATTCCAAACATATTCCCTTTCCCCACCTCTCAATTGGGAATGAAGGAAATGCAATGAATGAAATCACTTCTGTTTTAAAAATCTAGGTTCCAGACATGAGAAAAGTCTTTTAACTGGTGCATGATTCAGAGGAATAATAGGCTCCCATTTCGAATGGGTTCAATGGTTAGACAGTCACTTTATAATTCTTAGCCTTTAGACAGCCTTTTTCTGGAATATTTTTATTTGGGTTTTGAACTGAGCTGAGGGCTGAGCCTGTGGCTTAAATGTTCCTTTCTGATTCTGTGATCCTAGTTTGCATAATCGAATTCCATTATGTAGTCAGTAATTCTTTAAAAAGAGTTAAACTTTAGACTTCTGTAGGTAACCATGAAACAGTTGTGATTAGTCTTAAAGACAACATGAGACTGGGTAATATGTTCTTTATTTGAATTGTTTTTTTCCTGGTGCTTCAAGTGAAGTGTGCTTATTTTGATTGTGCTTTTTTCTGCACAGAGAAAGGAAACCTGTATGCCACTGGGGGTAACAGTGAAGGACAACTGGGATTAGGAGGCACAGAAGAAAGAAGTGCCTTTCATCTAGTTAATTATTTTACCAGTCAGCACAAGATCAAACAGTTAGCAGCTGGATCCTACACATCAGCGGCATTAACTGGTGAGCCTGTAGTGAACTTATATGAAAATTATGCTGAAGAAGAAGTTAGTTGAAAGTTTAAGTACTTTCCATTAGGTCTTTATGGAAACCAAACATCAAAAATATTTAGTCTATCAAAGAACTTCCCTCCCCCCTGCCCCCCCCAAAATAGGGTGTGAAATGTAGACAGTAAGTGCAGAACGTAGCATTTTATAAGCTTCCTTAAACTTATAAAGTCCTTAAAAGTGCTACTGTTAGATGATATTGATAAGCCTATAACTTGAATTTGATCACTAAAACATAAACAATGACCAAATAAAGAAGTTCCAAAAAAAAATGTAATTTGGATAAACAAACAATTCATTTTCCTCCCAGCTTGGACAGAAGTGAGACCATTGCAGGTTATCAAGGGCATATTGTAGTGGAATCTAAAGCATCCTTATAGTTTTGTAAGTAATGTCCATAAATACATAGAAACATAGAAAACTGACAGCAGAAAAAGACCTAATGGTCTATCGTGTCTGCACTTTGAGTTTTTTTCCTTGTTTTTCCTTTGTTGTTAATTTGTTTTAATTTTTTGTTGGATGATGGAAGCATATTTAAACTCAGTTACTGATGATTGACCCACTACTCTGCTGGAAATTGGTTCCAAGCTTCCACTACTCTTTTTAGGAAACAACACTTTATAATATTACTTTTGAACTTCCTGTCAGTTTGAAGTTATGCCCCCATGTTATTGAAAATACTGACTTCTAGAACTTATTCAAACCCTAAACATATTTAAAGGCTTTAATCATCCCCTCCTCACTTTCCCTTCTGTCCTCCAGGCCAGTGGTTCCCAACCTTTCCAGCTTTGCAGATCGGTGGAGGGGGGGGGGGAGAAGATGGCTCCACATGAGCACCGGGTGACTGCACTCACACATGCAGCTCCGTTTGCAGCTTGTGTAAGTGGAGCTGCGGCATGCACTTACCCTCTGCTTGCATGGTCTGGTTCCAAACAGCCCATAGCCTGGTCCTTAGCCGTGACCCAGGGGTTAGAGACCCCTGCTCCAGGCTGTACATATTCAGTTCCTCCAGTCTCTCCTGATACATTTTGTCCCTCAAATCTTACACCATTTTTGTTGCCCATCTCTGGACTTATCAAAATCTTTTTTTAAATGACTCTCCAGAACTGACAAGAGAAATCTAAATGGGGTTTGACTTAAGTCCTTTATAGTGGGATTCAAACTTTCTTCTTCCTGCTGGTGAATCCTTTTAGTGATACATCCCAGAATTTTGTTTGCCTTCACAGCTGCCTGAACACACTATTTACTTATTTTGCAGTTATTGCAATTAGCACATCTAAATATTTTTCTTCTGTGGTTCTCTGTGACACTGTATCCCCAATATAGTGCTGTATATGTACTCTGCCATAATATAGAAGATGTCACTGAATTATGCATGTGAAGCAACAATGTTAGCACAATTTGTGTATGCTAACAGAGTTATCTCTGCTTTAAGTGTTGACCTGGCTTTTAACATACAAATAATAATAATCCCAAACTCATTTAAATTTTTTTCCAACCTGAATGAACTCTTTTTCCAGATACACATAGAGTAGTATGAGTATATTCATACTACTATGTAGTATATGGTAGGATATCCACAGGATTATAAGTACTTAATGTAGTGACCACCCCAGTGTCTTAGTTATAAGATAAATGCTTCTAAACATTGTGTCTTTTTTTGTAAAATTCATTTAAGTTTTGACTGATGTAAGAGAGAAATAAATTCAGAGAGGGAAAACTCACAATTAGTAATTATATTTCAAATGTAAATCACTGACTATGAGATAATACATAAACTGGGAACTTTTATTGTTTCTTAACCTTTTCTCTCCCTCTATATTACAAGTCTCTTCTCTGGTCTCCATAGCTTTAAACCTCATTTCCTTAGCTTCTTTAAATAATTTGGAGGGGTTTTTTTTACAACAATCTTTTTTATTTTTAAGAGGATGGACAACTTTTTATGTGGGGAGACAACTCTGAAGGCCAAATAGGCTTGGGTAATGAAGCTAATGCATGTGTTCCTCATCAAGTGGATGTTGGGAAACCTGTTTTCTGGATCTCTTGTGGATATTATCATTCTGCCTTAATAACATGTAAGTGTAAAATTACTTATGTATGTTCAAAGTTCAATACTGTGGCTTAAAATTCTGTATTTGTCATGTTACATGGTGCTGATCAAGTGGTATATATCAATCACTTTTAGAGCAGTCTTAAATGGGCTAAGAGCGTGGAGTAAAAGTGATAATCTTCTACCATTTACAAAGTCCTAATAGTTTGTGACAGTCAAGACCAAAAAGCAGTCTTTTTTGCATCTCTGCTACCTAGATTTTTTTTCAATATCCTCTCTAGTTTCACAGATAGTGGATTATTAATGCAAGCTCTAGAGGATAATATGACATTTGATTTTGACCTTTCCCAAGAAATAAAAAAATCATTGGATCTAAAAGACCCAAAGCTATTATTCTACATTCCCACCCCACCCCCCAATGATATTCTGCTTCAGAATTTGACAGTAGCTGTTAGAAGAATCACATTCACAGTTTCCGGCTTCCGGTTTGAGCTTCTTTGGCGACAGACTGAAACCTCGTCTCCGCGAGGCTTCGATCCGTGCTCGCCACTGGAGCTCCCTGAGCCAGCTGGTTTTGGGGCTAAGCCACCCCATAGAGGTGGTGAAGAAGGGGCAGACTGCCTGCAGGGTTGAGGAGAGCCACATCTCTCCTCCCCAGCTGGCCATTACTCCCTTTCCCGAAGGCGGTTGTAGCGGTGGTCAGAAATGGCCACCTCAAGGAAGAACTTGACCGGAAAAGAATGTGCAGGAGAAAGATAAGAAGAGAAAGTTTTGGTCAAACAGCAAAAGCAACAAATAAGGTACCCTAGAATTTAAATTTAATAACATTGTTCCCAAAGAAGATTTGGAAGCTGTGAAGGAGAGAGAGAAGGGAAAGGATTAGGTTTTTTTTTTTCTTCCCTTCCTTATACTGACAGCTAAGAGACTTAAGCAAGAAATTGAAAAAAATCCACTTTGACATTAATAGGCATCTAAGCTGAAAATAAAAGTCAAAGGGATAATAAAGTTTTTAAAAGCAGGAAAGGAGGGAAAAAAAGAATAAAAGGACAGGATCTGGAAAAATGGAGGAGACTGCCTGGAACTAAGGAATGGAACTGTAACTAAAAGAAATTTACAGTGAAATTTCAACAAGATTCCTCAAAGATACATCTTAATTGAAACTTGGTAACAAAATAATAGAATTCCAGGAAGAGAAAGTGGAAAAAAGAAGCAGAAAGAAACAGCCTTGGATTATTTGGATTGCTTGGTGATTTTTGGTTTTTGCATCTGGATGACTAAAATTAACCGGGTGGTTGTTTAAAAGTCTTTAAAATGGTATCACTCTTAGAAGAACTGAAAATGGAACTTAAAAAATTGAAAGAAGATGCACAAGAAGGGAGAGGTTCTTTTGGCTTTGTATTTCAATTCTTAGAAATGGAGATCTGGAACTATGAGAAACAACAAACGCTTGCAGAACAAGAAGATCGGGACAAAGAAGAAGCCATCTTTAATGATCAAATAATTTAAGTGGGGGAAAAAAAGAAAAGGGGAAAGAGAGTAAAAGGTTTAAGACTAGAAAAAACAACCAAAAAGAAGAATAACTTGAAAGATAAGTATAATATTAGAAAGCAACAGAAGAGGGGATTACAGATGAGAGAGGTAGAAGTAGAGAGACGAGGGGGTAAAAAGGAGAGGGAGAAGAAGAAAGGGAAGAAAGAAAGGAAAAGAAGTTGTAAAAGTCTTTATCGAAGAACCAATAGACAGGGGACTAAAATTGATGAGTGAATTAGAGAAATTTGGAGCAGTAGCAGGACGCAAAATAAATAGGAAAAAAACCAAATTAATGACTAAAAAACCAAATTAATGACTAAAAATTTAACAGAAAAACAGAAAATAGAATTAGAAGAAACAGTGCATATACAAATGACAAAGAAAGTGAAATATTTCGGAATTTGGCTAACACCACACTGTAAGACACTTAAAGAAAATAATTATGATAAATTGATACATCAGGTAAAGAAAGATTTAGAATCATGGGGTAAACTTCAAATTTCACTACTAGGTCGGATCGCCACCATTAAAATGAACATTCTCCCCAAATTTTTGTACCTATTCCAAACGATCCCAATTAAATTACACAAAAAGTTTTTTGAAGAACTCAATAGAATAACCCTTAAATTTATTTGGCAAGGGAAAAAACCCAGAATAAATGTAAAAGCAAGGCAGGATATGAAGAGCAAGGAAGGGTTAGCATTTTCAAACTGGGAGTTATACCATATGGCCACCTCGTTAGTTTGGCTGAAGGATTGGGTGAACTTAACCAACAAAAGAATATTATTCCTAGAAGGCCACGATTTACAAAGGGGGTGGCATGCTTTTTTATGGGATGTAGGGAAAACCAGTCAAAAATATTTCCATAGACATTTAATTAGAGATGCACTATTAACAAATTGGAGGAAAATACAGAAAAAAACATTATACAAAAGTACCAATATGGATTTTAACAATGGATGCGATGATTCATCCAAACAATCTGGAGATTACTAAAATGATTAAATACAAAGACTTATTGGACCCACAAGAAATTTGAAACCGAGGCAGGAACTTCAGGAGCAAGGACAAAAAAATGATCAATGTGTTTACCTTCAGATTCAGAGTAGATACAAACAAAACAAGAAAGAATTTGGAATTAACAATAAACTTCAACAATTAGATAAAATTTTATTAGGATCAGATAAAAAAACATAACAAAATTTTATGATTATTTATTAGAAACAGAATTAGAAGAAGAAATCGTAAAAGGAAATATGATCGCTTGGAGTAGGAACGTAGGACGCAGCATTACATTAGCGGAATGGGAGAAAGTTTGGGGCAGAAATAATAAGATCACCAAATCGGTAGCATACAAGGAAAATCTTTATAAAATGTTTTATAGATGGCACCTCCCCACTTCGAGGTTAGCGAAGATGCACCCTAAAATGAATCCGTATTGCTGGAAGTGTAGGAAAAAAGAAGGAACCTTTTTCCACATGTGGTGGTCTTGTACAGAAACCCAAAATTACTGGAAGAAAATCAAAACTTGATTGGAAGAAATTCCAAAAGAGCAGATCGAATACAAGCCAGAGTCTTTCCTGTTAGGGATTTTTGATAAACAAATTTCCAATAAAGCTAAATACATAACAATACACATCCTAACAGCGACCAGATTAGCCTTCGCTCAACATTGGAAACAACATCAAATTCCATCAGATGAAATGATTATTGAAAAAATTTCAAAATGTGCAGAAATGGATAAACTGACTTTAGCGCTAAAAAATAAAGACACTTCACTATATTATGATAGCTGGAATTGTTTGTATAATTGGATTGATCAAAGATAAATTATATATCATAAGGCATAAAAGAAAAGTATTAATCTATAATAATGATATAGCGATATATGTAAAGAACAGGTGTGTGTATATGACATAAATCAAAGTTATGAAAAAAGATCTTGCAAACTGTAAAAATAAGAATGCTTTTAACTTTCCTTTTTTTTCTCTTTTTTCTCTAAATTTTCCTTTCTTTTCTTTTCTTTCTTCTTTTCTTGTCTTTCGTTTATTTGTGTATGTATTGTTGGTTGGTTTTAATTTAAAAACTAATAAACTATATTTTAAAAAAGTTGTAAAAGACAGAAACAAGAAATGGAGAAATGTTAAGATTTTAATGAATATTAATGATAGAATTGAATTGGAATGGAATGTGTGCTTTATTTACATATATATAAAAATTTTTCTTTTTAAGAATATAGTGTGTATTTTATGAATGTACCAAGCAGAATTCGATTGGAAGTTATCTATTATATTGAATACTATAATCTTAAAAGTATACATTGAACCTTAAATAAGAGTTTGAATGGATAAAATTAAAAGATATAAAGGTGTCATACTCCAATTGGTAACTACAGAGAAAAATTTGTTTAATAAGAAAAGATAATATGAAATTGAAACAAGGCAGACAAAAGTATAAATATAATGATTTGATTGAGATGAGATAATTAAAATAAAGTTGAGAAAATTAAAAGAGGGGAAAAACTATGTAGAAAATATAAAACTGTAATAAGATATGGAATAGAATATAAAAATGAGCATGAAATTGAGTTTGATGTCTGTATGAAGAAGTGATAACCTGGGACCATGCTATTTTCAAAAAAGATATTTTATTTGTATTTTGTTTTTGTGAAAACCCAAATAAAACTTTCAAAAAAAAAAAAAGAATCACATTCACAGTTTCCAGGTATTTCCATATAGTGTCATGGCTTTTTCTGTTGGTAAATTTCTGTCTGTTTTTTTTTTTTAAACAAATTTTATTAATTTTACAAACACAATACACAAAACATAAACTAAAACATCTTTTCTGAAGGCTGCCTGATCCCGGGTTAAAACTCTTCACACAGACACAAATTCAAACATCATATTCATTTTATATATCCTTCCATGTCTTGTTATCATTTTCTTTTCTTTTTTTTATAAACCAATTTTATTAATTTTACAAAAACAGCGCACAAACAATCAAAGCATAACAGCTTATAACCATTTTCAATAACATTCTTTGTCTGTTCTATTTCCAACTATCCATTCATCTTTTTTCTTTTACTACACTTCTCCTATACACTATTTGGAGTGACGCCTTTACCTAACTTAAAAGTATTTCATATAACACTTAATTTATCTTGGGATTCTGTTTAATAAATTCTAACTTTACACAATAAATTTTATACTCTAAATACACATATAAAAACACAATCTTATATACCTTCCAGAATCCCCCTTTTATCCTTAATTAGATTCACCCATTGTCTCTAAATAAGCTTTTTTTCTTTAGATCTTGCTTCCCACCATTGAGGCTTCTCCTCCCCCCCTTTCTCTCTTGCTTATTCTTCTCCTTGCCCTTTTTATCCCTTTGTCTCTCCTCTTCCCTTTTCTTACTCCCTTTCCTTTGCTTTCTAACCTTGCATCCACCTTTCCTCTCATTTTTCTTTTTTTTTGTTGTTTTTTCAAACCTTAAAATCCCTTTTTTCTTATCCTCTTTCTCCTCCTCCCCAGAAAAAACCCATTGTTCATCAAAGATGGCTTCTTGTTCCTCTTCTTCTTTGTCCCAGTCATTCTGCTGCGTAATCAACTTTTCATAAGTACATAACGCCATTTCTAAAAATTTAAATGAAGTGCCCAAAGTATCTTTTCCATCTTGTTCTTCCTTTTTATATTTTTGATATTCAATCTTTAGTTCATCCACAAGCGATGCCATCCTGAAAAGAGAAACTTTCCCCAAAACAACCACCCAAGTATTTTTAGTCAAAAGTAATTCAAAAAGAAAGTTCCAAAAGTTAATACTTTTCTTCCTTCTTCTATTTCTCTTTCTGGGGTTACTGTTTAATCAAAGAGGTCCAATTACCATATATCTTTTTTTAGTATTCTTGGCAATCTCCTCCTTTTTCCACTTCTGCTCCAATATTTTTCCGCTCCCTTCCCACTTGCAACATCAATTTTTAAAAGATCAGAAATCCATACCTCTAATAAGGGTTTTCCAATTTCTTAAATTTTTAAGTCCAATGTCCAAGCAACTTTCAGAATAGTTCACCTTCAGTGCCCAAACAAATTTCAAATCTTCATCTGCTGTTTCCATGGGGTGGGAGAGTGAAGAAAAAAAAAAAAAAGTTCCCTTTAACAGCTTCTCCGCCGCTTTCGATCTTCTTAGGGATACAATGTATCCTCCAGCAATTCAGACAGCTCAGTTCCAGTGAATTTAAAGGATGTTGATTGACCCGGCTCAGCCAGCACTTTCATTTTTCTTGCTTCCTCCAGCACGATCTTACCCGGTTGCAGACTTCTTCATTGCGGCCATTGCTGACCGCCGCTCCACCGCCTTGGGAAAAAGGGGTTTTTCAGGATGAGGAGGGGGTCTGCGACACCCCCAACCCCCTGTCCAGCTCCCCTCTCTCTTCGGCTGTCCCTACAGGGCAGCCATATACCCCTGACCCATTTGGATCGGGGGTACCTCGGCGGCTAGCACAGCAGGAATCGTGAGCGGTCGCGAATTCCTGCTGCCCCGAAGCCACGTAAAAACTGGAACAATTTCTGTCTGTTGATCTCCCTAATGAAGGAATTCTTCTTGATCTCTCCAGAAAGCGTCTGTGATGCTTAGCATTACATGGTTTATTTTTTAAAAAGTCAAAGTTAGCATAGCCGAAAAAGCTTCTTGGATGAGAAGTGAAATGTCTTCAAAGAAAAACCAGAAAGACCAGTTGCCTCTTAAAAAAAGCACCTTTGAGACAGTCATGACCTGGATGACTGAAAATCTCCACAGACATTTAAGTTAACATAGTTTAGAAGAAACAAGTATAACAAAGAAAGTCTGCATAAAGTATTCCACAAATGAATATATTTTCTCCTTGTGTCATGAATCTTAATGTTCCCACTTTGTTTCCTACAGGTGATGGAGAACTTTATACTTTTGGGGAGTCTGACAATGGGAAACTAGGTTTGTCACTTGAACAACTGAAAAACAATAGAGTCCCACAGCTTGTTTCTGGAATTCCAAGAAGAGTTAATAAGGTTGCCTGTGGAGGAGGACATACAGTAGCACTGGCAGGTAAATATGCTTCAGTACTTTTTCTGTTGCTTTCTAGTATATAATTGGTGGTCAGTCACCACTCTGAACAAATTATGATACAAGTAATCTTCAACTTATAATCACAATTGGAACTGGAATTTCCATTGCTAAGTAAGGTGGCTGTTAAGTAATTTGTGCTCAATTTTACATCTTTTTTTGCTAGAGTTAAATGAATCACTGTGGTTGTTAAGTGAATCGTATGGTTGTTAAGTGACTCCAGCTTCCCCTTTGCTTGTCAGATGGGAAGGTTGCATAGTTATTTATTTTTCACCTTTTAAACCACCCATCTCCCTCACAGAGAGATTCTGACTGTGTATAATAAATGGTGATCATGTGATCCCAGGACTGCAACTGTCATAACTATATGCTGGTTGCAGAGCGCCCAACTTTTCAGGTGACCATGGGGGAATGCTGTGACAGTTGTGGGTGCAAGGACAGGTTGTAAGTCACTTTTTCAATGCCATTGTAATTTTGAACAGTCACTAAACAAATGATTGTAAGGTAGGGACTATCTGTACTTGCATATCTCTTAACACATTTCAGCTGAACATCAAAGAGAGACTTTTAAATGGGAAGGGTAAGACTTGATTCTCCAGATGTTGTTGTTGGACTGCAAATTCCATCATACCTCATCAGAGTTGTATTGATTAAAACAGATGAGAATTAGAGCAACAACATGTGAAGATCTAAAATTATCTACCCCTGCTTTAGGTGCTATACGTACTTTCTTCACTTAACCATCACAGTCAGTTCCTAGAAGTGAAATCGTGACAGAGGGAGTGAGAGAGAGTGAGAGGTACCCCTTTTTTCACTGCCTGATAGGGTGTATAGATTGCTTAAATAACCTCTTTCTGAGTGTTCTCCACAGCTCAGTGCTTCCCTAAAAAGTGGTAACTCAAAGTTACAATGCCTGAGTTTTGTGGCCTTAATTATTATTAGTAGCACCCTCTGACACGTCTGCTGATGTCTTAAACTGACCAGAGCTTAATCAGTTTCATCCTGAAGACTTTTGCTGCTGTAGTATAGATAGTCCTTGACTTACAACAGTCCATTTGGTGATAATTCAAAGTTACAAAGGCACTGAAATGTCACTTATGACCAGTGGTGGGATTCAAATAATTTAAAAATCAGTTCTCTGCCCTAATGACTGGCTAGGTAGGCATGGCTGGGGGGGCATGTGACTGGATGGACATGACCAACTTGATATCACGTCAAGGGGTGCCTCCCCATTCCCCTCCCCTCCCCCAGCCATTCCTTGCCCAACCTTTCCTCTCCTGGCCTTTGAAATAAGCACAACAGGTACTTCGCCACTCTTTGGGCTCTTCCCCCTCAGCTCTAATTAGGGATGAGGATGGCAAGAGTTGCGACCAGACTCCTGGCAGCAATACCTCCTTCTGCTTGACATCTTCCTTCTCACTTCTGCTGGAAGCCTCTCATAAGAGAAAGCCCAAGGTTGAAGCCTAGAAAAGCTACAAGGCACTTTGCTGCCCCACCTGCCGCTTTGAGGAAAGAGGTTTCCGAGCAGCCCATGCAAAGTGGCCCAGCACCAAAGCTCTTCCTGCTTACCCCTTGGGCTACTGTTTATATCCAAACCCTCTGCGGTTCTTTACTATGAATCCAGAACCCAGTTGCCTTTTCCCAAGGTGAGGCACTCCCACATCCACCTTGACTGGGTGGGTGGATGGTGGACGGCCAGCCAGTGGAGGGACGATGCAGGTACCACAGCCTCACAGCCCCATGTTGCCTCTCACCTGCTGGCAGCCATGGCAGGCAAGATCCAACAGCTGTGGAGAGTCCGGGCAAGGGTGAGATGCAGGCTGGGAGAGGGTGCTGAACAGCAGCAGGTCAGCCCTAGCTCGCCTTCCTCTCTGCCACCAGCTCTGAGAGGAAGGGAAGGACAGGTGGGGATTGGGGGTCACAGCCAGCCGGGAAAGCTGAACCGCTGCCCAGAGCTGCTGATGGGATAGGCGAGGTGGAGGCTGCGTGGTCTGCCTGGCTTGAAGTTTCCAGTCTTTTCTTTGTAAATCTGCACAAAAGAGGGAGGGGAGCAAGCCCCCCAACTGATCCCTTTGTTGGACATGGAGTCCTTGCCGGTCAACTTGCCCGCCAGCCTCTCTGGGGCCAGTGCGATTGTCTCTTTGTGGTTCCCAGGAGACTGTCCAGGAGCAACTGGTGGCCTCTGGCTAGGCTCGCTGCCTCATGAGGCAGCAGTGGTTGGGATCAGCACTTGAGGGATGCAGCCAGGCCTGGATGTGGCAGCTGCTCTCGCCTGGGTGCTTCAAAGTGCAGAAAGTGGTGGGAGGTGGCAGAAGGTCGCCGCCAGTGGCAGAGAAGAGACATTGGGACCTGCAAAACTGCAGTTCTCCCCTCATCACTCCAGCTTGGATTTCACTTCATGTGATCAGCTTTTGTGACATTCTGACAAGCAAAGTCACTGGGAAAGCCGGTGTATTACTGTAACACCTGTATTAACTAAGATAAAAGCTGCAATGATTCACTTAACAACTGTGGCAAGAAAGGTTGTAAAATGGGACAAAACTCCCTTAACAAATGTTATGTATAACTCCTTGAGTTATTTTTAAAAATAATAAGAGGCAGAATAAAAGGAATCTGGAAAATAAATTGGTTGTAAATGTATTCATTAGTCAGAATTTTTTTCTGAAAACTTGCCATTATATTTGCAAATATTCACAAAACAATAGCTGCTAAACAAGGAGTTGCTATACAAATAGAAAATGACAGTTGTGACTAGAATATTACTTTCATGTGCATTTTTCAGGAGGAGAGGTCTTTACCTTTGGCCTAGGCCAATATGGGCAACTTGGACTTGGCACATTTATCTTTGAAACTTCTGAACCAAAGATGGTAGATCATCTGGGAAAGCAAAAAATATGTAACATTGCAAGTGGAGAAAACCACACAGCTTTAATAACAGGTACCTGTAATGTTAACTCTGATGCTACATTTTCAGTGTATCTAAGCGTTTTATGATATTAAAGGTCAATAGATCTTCGTAGTCCTAAATAGATTTCAAAGCAATTCGTTAATTGTTAAGTTAAACAATTAAAAAAAATGGTGACTAAGTTCACATGTAATTGTTAATCAATGGGTTTGCGTGGGATGGTGGTCTGAATTAATCAGTGTTAAAACTGCTTTCTCATGTTCAGATTTTCCCATATGTTTCGTTATACTAAAAATCACAAATTGGCATTAAATGTGAATATGGCAAATTGTGATTTCTCTCCAAATCAGAAATGGAGAGTGTACATACGATAATCATATTATTGCTAAAATGTATTAACTTTTATTGAAAATGAAAACAGAGGATGAACAAGGTAAAGACTGTATGAAAGATAAGCAAAAAATATTGGATATAATATATCAATGGGGAAATATGTGGAAGAAAAAGTTGAATTTCATGTCCAATTATACTATAAAAAAGAATTTTTAAAAAATGATGCATCACTGATATTTGACAACATAATTTTTTTCAAACATATATAATGGAATTTCAAATATTTGTTGGAACTGTAATCAATTTGAAGGTATTTTTTTGGCTTTGGTGGACATGCAAGAAAACGAGAAAATATTGGTACCAAACATGTAGCTTAATTCAGAAGATCTTAATGGCAACTCTAAACCTATCATAGAAATACAGCCTGAATCTTTTAGGGCTTGGAAAGTCCCCTTATTCCCTGTTATTGGGGCTGTAGGTCATATTGGGAAGACAGAAGGGGGAATCGGTCCACTCACTATTTGGTCATTTCCCCCCTTGTCTTTGCTGTCATAATAATCTGGCAACTGGTTATCATTGTCTGGAGTTCCTCCCATTTCAGCTTGATGGAGAGGGACCTCTGCAGCCTGAAGGGCCTTCTGGGATAAATTTACAAATGGAACCAGAGATTTTTCTTTAGTGATTAATGGACAAATTGAAAAATCTCATTAAACTTCATTTTTATATATGATAACAGTGGTGATATTCCTACATGCACAAAGGTGGAAGGTCTTACTTACATTGGAAGAATGTTAAAACAAATAGAATTGGTGGAAATGGCAAAACTGACAACTTTGATTAAACAACAGAGTTTTTGTTTCTATTTGCAAGCTATCTTTGGACTTTTTGCAAAAAACTAAGAGAAATTAAAATTTGATTTTGGGATTTAATGACTAGTTATATGGGATTATAGAAGTAATGTAGACCATTGTTAATTTTAGAGCAAGAATTGGATATATTTTTATCTATATCTGTACCCAAGAAAATCGGAAGCCATTCTTTTTCTTTTTTCCTTCTTTTCTTTGCACTTTTATCTTACTTTTTGTTTGATTCATTTATTTTGTCTGATTCTTTTTTTTTTGCATGTTTACATTTTATCTATGTTTTTGAAATTTAATAAAATCATATTTTTTAAAAAAATGGGAGGCCTACTTGTGCATATGTGCAGTCTTGTTATTGGATCTTTAAAATTTCAGTGGCCCTGATTCTATACACCTAATGAAAAGCTTATTTTACATGTTGAAATTCTAAAGTATAAAATTGCTGCTAGAATAACAGTTTTGTCTTCAGGCTGAGGTATTAACATGTTTCTTTATACTTAGAGAATGGTCTTATGTATACTTTTGGTGATGGACGGCATGGCAAATTAGGACTTGGGAAAGAAAAGTACACTAATCAGTTTGTACCTACATTATGTTCTAATTTTTTGAGGTTTACTGTCCATTTGGTAAGTCTTCATTATTTAAGTTTGCAATAAGTATTGTCTGGCATTTAAAACATCTGAAACTAGTATGTTTCATTTATTTTTTTAATTTTAGATGTGTTCTAAAGTCATTAAATATTATTATTATAATTAATATTATTATTCATTACTCCACCTTTACATTTTAGCCTAAATTTTATTTACATTAGCAAAAATTGATTTAATGTTATCCAAATAAAAGACACATTATAGTGTGCAATGGTAATAAGAAAAAGAAGAAACAAAATGGCATGAGAAATATTTCATTTCCATACAAACTTTTCATTCAGTTAGATTATTTGAAAAATATTTTCAAAGTATTATGAAAGAATGAGATATTTCCCAATATTTTCCTTTCGTCAAGGGTGTCAAACACAATTTCATTGAGGACCGCATTAGGGTTGTGGTTGACCTTGGAGGGCCAGGTGGGCATGGGCATGTTAGGTGTGGGCGTGGTGAACGTGGCCAGTTCGATGTCACTCGTGGGGGGACAACTGTGATGTACTGGGTGGGGCTGGGGAGAAACTTACTTCCTTTCTTTCCTTTTTCCCTTTTCTTCTTTTTCCTTCCCTCTTCCCTCTCCTTTCTTTTTTCTTCCCCTTTTTCCCTCTTTTTCATTCCTTCCCCTCTTTCCTTCTTTTTCTTTTCTCTTTCCCTTTCTCCTTTCCTGTCCCTTCTTGGATACTCAAATACAAAAAGGGAAACATTTCTCAATGCTTCCTTGCCTTGTGATCAAATACCACTTTTGCTAGTAGTTTGTGGCCACTTAAAAGACTGAGAACAAACCAGGCTCAGTTTATCCCATGCATACATTTAGTGGGGGTGTCCACAGACAACAATACAGCAAAACTGTCAAAATGATGGCTGTGATAGTTGATCAGGGTTCCTGTCCCCTAGTGGACACCCCATTTCCAGGCCCCTAGTGGACACCCCATTTCTGGGGTGGAAATGGACCTGGAAAAAATACAATCGTTGCAGGCATGGGAACCTCCACAATGGGTTAAGGATGTGCAACGACTGTTACGGTTTGCGAACTACTACTGCACATTTATTCCCTACTTTGCTGCCTTGACTGCTCCCCTTTCTAATCTGCTCAAGAAGGGGGAGAAGTTCCGTTGGGGTGCTGAGGAGCAGGCAGCTTTCGAGGCATTGAAAGTCGCCTTTGCTTCCGAGCCTATCCTCAAACACCCTGATCCAGGCCAGCCATTTGTGGTGGAAACAGATGCTTCCGATGTGGCTGTTGGTGCGGTGCTCCTCCAGGCCTATGCTCCCGCAGGCACCTTGTTCCTGTGCACTTATTATTCCTGGAAGTTTTCAGCTCCAGAGCGCAACTATACAATTTGGGACAAGGAGCTATTGGCGGTTAAGGTCGCTTTTGAGACATCACGGCACCACCTGGAGGGGGCTCGTCACCAAATCGAGGTTCGGACGGATCATCGCAATTTGGAACACCTTTGTGCATCTCGGACATTGAACCAGCGTCAGGTGAGATGGTCCTTATTCTTTGCTCGATTTGATTTCCCGGTGACCTATGTTCTGAGTGGAGGGAATCAATGTGCCGACACCCTATCTTGGAAGCCTGAGTATACCCGAAGGGAGGATAAAATCTTGCCCTGGACGGTGATTCCGTTGGAGTGGTTTTTGGCCACCGAGGAACCTGTGGACCTTCGAGTGAGGATTCAGGAGGCGCAGTGGCAGGACCCATTTATGGCAGCTCGACGTCGAGAATTGGATGAGAATGGGAGACAAGACTCCTTGGGCATATACTGGGGACCTGTTGCGGTTCCATGATCGCATTTACGTGCCTGGAGGTCCTCTTTGTGGCCTTATCCTACGTCAATGTCATGATAGTCCGGCGGCAGGACACTTTGGGGTGTTCAAAACACTGCACCTCATCTCAAGGCCATTTTGGTGGCCGAGACTTAAACATGATGCGTCAGAATATGTGGCGTCCTGTGGGATTTGTCGCCAAGCCAAGTATGTTCCTGATGCGCCCCCTCATCTCTTGCAGCCCTTGCCCATACCAGAACAACCTTGGGGGGCAGTTTCATTGGATTTCATCATTGAGTTACCACCATTGAATGGTGCCATAACCATTTTGGTAGTGGTGGATATGTTGACTAAAATGGCCCACTTTATTCCATGTGCGGATCTTCCATCGGCCAAGATAACGGCTCAGTTGTTTATCTCTCATGTTTTCTGGTTGCATGGGTTAGACAATTGGGTGGAAGTGCTGCCGGTGGCATAATTCGCTGAAAACAATGCTCAACATGCATCCACCCGTGTGTCTCCTTTCTTTGCTAACTATGGGTTTCATCCATGACTTTTCCCTTTAGCCCTGTCTGATTCCCTAGTTCCGGCAGTTGGATAAGTTCTTGCAGGAGTTAAAAGCCGTGCACCACATGGTCCACGATCAACTAGAGAGAGCCAAGGAAGACTATAAATGGTTTGCAGACTGACATTATCGTGATGTTCCGCCTTTAACGGTAGGCAATCGGGTTTCACTCTCTACTCGATACTTACGCGACCATAGAAAAACTCGATCACTGATACTTGGGACCTTTTCCAGTTGAGACAGTGATCAATCCTGTGGCTTATTGTCTCTCCCTGCCACGGACCATGCATATCCATCCTGTTTTTCATTGTTCCCTGTTAGTCCCTGCCTTGCTGACAGTCCACATAGACTGGCTCCATCACAGCTGGCCCCAGTAGCTGCTCTGGGAGAGGAGGAGTACGAAGTGGATAGCATGCAAGATTCACACCACTTGTGGGACCGATTTCAATATTTGGTGGCATGGAAAGTTATGGACCAGAGGACTTCACCTGGGTCGATGCCACTGATGTTCATGCTCCTCATTTGGTCCAGGACTTTCATGCTCAGTTTCCTCAATGTGTTCATCCGCCTGGTCCCGAGGGAGGGGCCCTCTGGGGGGGGATAGTGTCATGCCCCTGGTGGAGTCTGATTCTGAGGAAGAGGAGGGACAGCCAACAGGGAGTGGGAATGTGCCTCCAGAGGTGGTGGAGGAGGCTGGGGAAGGGCAGAGGCCAGCTGAGCAGTCAGAGGAAGATCCAGACCCATCCCCTATCCATCCTAGGTCACGCAGGGAGGAGAGGATCAGGGAAAAGCGAGGTCTACTCAAAAGGAGATTACCATGATCCTCCTCGTGGCTTGCAGCTGGGAGTTATGTATATAAGTTTGCAACTGCGCAGTCAGAATTGCTGGAGGCAAAGTTTAGTGTTTACTTTGAAAGAGGTTTATCTTTGCTGGTGTTCTTCCCATGGAGTCTCCTCGGTTATTTTCCTGGAGTTCATAATTAGTTATCTTGGCTTGCTTCTTAACTCTCGTCAGTGTGGTTTGTTTTGGTTTTCTTTTTGCCTCATTATTTACTTTTGTGACTTTAAACTGTGCCTAATAAAACAGTGAGGTGAAGTTGAAGGCCTTACCAGGCTTTAATGTATGTTTTGGGATTTGGGTTATTTTAAGAGACTACGAGTCATCACAGCTCCTCTGTTTTTTATGTGAAACAGCTTTAGCATTTAGGAACAGAGATAAGTTAGTTGCTTTTCTATTAATACATAATTCTTAAAAGGACTCTCCTGTAGGGATCCTGCATGGCCAAAAAGGAGTTCCAACCTTTTTTAGCACCAGGGACTGGTTTCATGGAAGACAGTTTTTTCATGGACCAGTATGTATGTGTGTGAGAGAGAGAGAGGGAGAGAGAGTCTGTGACTGAGACAAGTGTACACTTTGGGAAAGAGGCACAGACAGAAGTGGTAAATTGAATAGTGGGTGGGCCACGCACAAACTAGAATAACTGTGGGATTCTTACTTTAGGCCTGCCACTAGATGATTTTACTGCAGAGAAAAATCAGAATAAACACACAAGATATGGAAAAACCTTCACAAGAAGAGGCATTTTGTTCTGCTCTGGAAGAAAATTAGAAGACACAGATAAATCTTCACTGGAAGAGGCTCTTTGCTTCTGCTCCAGAAGAAACCTCCAATCAAAGATCCAGTGAAGCAGAAAGAAGGTGAAAAAGAGGGAGGGGAGAGAGTGAGAGTGAGGGATATATATATGTCCTGCCCTACATAAGAGATACTACAGACAAAATCAGTAAGATACTACACAGGCATCACGTCAAGACTGCCTTTAAAACAGACAGAACTATACCTAAGAAACCCCAAAGATAAAATTGACCTGGAAAACCAAGCCATAGAGATTGAAAAAAGACCTGAAAGCATGAATAGAAGAGATGACTCCACCAGACTGTCAATTATCTGGAAGCCTGCACTCTCAAACAAAAAAATCTCCACACCACAAGCCAGGCAAACACCTGGGCACAAACAGACCCCTCCTGATACTTCCAGCTCAAACACACCCAACCAGGCACCCAGATGAAGCCTAGCTTTCTAATAAATGATAGCCATCCATTTACTCGGAGCCAAGCTGCACTAAAAGCCTCCAATACAGGAAACACAATTTTGCCAGCCAATCAAGACAAAAAAAAGCTACAAAACAGACAGAAGATATTAGAAACACCAATCAAGCAGAACACAGGAAACTCCAAGACCAATAAACACAGACCAAGATTCCCAACCAATCAGGATGAAGAAAAAACGATTCTAACACAGCAGTAGGCTAGCACCAAATTTAAAACAGAAATGGCTATGAAAGCCTGACTCACAGACAAACACAATACACAAGCCTGATGATGGCAGATGAGATTGTGCAGAAACGTTGCTACAACTTTAAAATCACAACTATCATGACGTGGAAAAATACCCGAACAAAGCTGAATATACATATACATACATACATGTATACATACATACATACATATATTTGTAGATTTTCACGGGTACAGGTATGCAGGTCTTGGCATGTTCGGGTCTTTTCCCGTGTAAGATTGAGAGTATCTAGGCAACGTTTCAATGAAGTCTCATTCATCATCTTCAGGCTTGTTTCTTCGGATCTGTGCTTCTCAGAGTAATGTGAGCTTGCAGCTGCTTCTTCCTTTTAACTGCTAATGGGGGTGTGACTTGATTGGGTGGGGGCTTGGCTTTGTTCTGATTAGGTGGGGGGGTGTTCTCATTGGTTGGGGGTTTGGCTGTATTCTGATTGGTTGGGGGGTCGGCCGTGTTCTGATTGGCTGGAGGTGTGTTCTGTTCAGGAGGGGGCTTGGTTGTGTTCAGGTTAGTCTTAGTTGCTGGGGGATTTGAGCTGGTGAGCTGTGATCCTGCTGTATGGCTTCGCATTTGTGGTCGTGCCGCATCTTCATGGTGGGTGTCAGTTCGCTTCGTGTATGGCTCGGAGGGGTTTGAAGTGGGTAGTGATGCAGCTGCAGTGCGGCTTCTGGTCAGTGGTCGTGTCTCATCTTTTGTGTGGGTGTGAGGCTGCTTTCTACGTGGAAGTGTGGTGGTAGTATCTTGTGTGGCCCTCATGGGTGTGGGTCTGGTGTCATTCTTCATGTTAGGTACTCATCTGTTTGTGAGGGCGGGTTTCCAAATGGCTGGTAGGTGGGAGGTGTCATCTCATTTATTCATACTGTGTGGGCGTTTTTTTAATCTCTTTGGCTTCTCTGATTATTCTGTTGTTGAAGTGTTTGGTTTTGGCGATAGTTCTGGTATTTTTAAAGTCAATCTCATGTCCTGTGGCTTTGAGGTGTTGGACCAGGGAAGAGGTCGGTTCTTCCTTTTTGATTGAGTTCTTATGTTCTTCAATGCGTGCACTTATTTTTCTGTTAGTTTGTCCTATGTATGTGGTGGGGCAGGCGGTGCAAGGGATTTCGTATACTCTGGTTTTCTAACTTGATTTTCTCTTTAGGGTTTCTTAGGATGGTGGATATTTTTCTGTTTGTGCAGAATGCTGTTTTAATGTTGTGTTTTTGGAGGATCTTGCTGATTTTGTCTGTAGTGCCTTTTATATATGGGAGGAGGGCTTTACCATTCTCTTGTTCTCTGTCTTGGATTTTGGTTGGGGTTTCTTTTTGGATTAGGTGGGTAATCTTCTTTCTTTGGAATCCATTGGCTGTTAGTACATTAGTGAGAGTGTGTAGTTCGGGTTCTAGGTGTTGTTCGTTGGCTAAGCATTTTGTTCTGGAGATGAGTGTCTCGGCTATGGAATTGATCTGTGCTGGGTGGTGGTGTGAGAGTGTGTATAGATAGCGGTTTGTATGTGTTTTCTTCTGGTAGATGGTGTGTCTTAGGGAGCCATTGGATTTTTTTGTATACCAAGACATCTAGGAAGGGAAGTTGGTTGTTAGCTTCTGTTTCCATGGTGAATTGTATTTTGGGGTGTTGGCTGTTGAGGTGTGTGAGGAAGTTGTTCAGTTTTTCTTTCCCGTGTGGCCAGATTATAAAGGTGTCATCTACGTATCTGAGCCAGAGTTTGGGTTTGTGATCATATTTTTCTAGAGCTTGTGCTTCAAAGTATTCCATGTAGAGGTTTGCGATGACAGGTGAGAGGGGTGATCCCATGGGTGCTCCTTCTATTTGTTTTTATTTTTGTCCATTGTAGGTGAAGTATGCATTGGATAGGCAGTGGTTGGTCAGATCTAGGATGTGCTTGGGGGGGTTGTATTTGTTTTGGATGGCTGTCAAGGCTTCTTTTTTTGGCACTTGGGTGAAGAGGGATATGACATCGAAGCTCACTAGTAGGTCGCTGGGTTGTAAGTTTTGTTTCTTTATGATCTCGATGAACTGGAATGAGTTTCTTATGTGTGTGTTGATGGATTCTGCATAGGGCTATAGTTGTTTGGCGAGAAATTTGGCTAGGTTTTGTAGAGGTGAGCCTATGGAGCTGACTATTGGTCTAAGTGGGGTTCCTTCTTTGTGTACCTTGGGGAGACCATAACGCTTAGGGCATCTGGATGATTTCTCTCTGGGTATGATTCTTTGCTGGATTTCTTTGCTGATGGGGGAGGCTTTTATTTTGGATCTGGTGGTTTTTTCTAGGTAGGTGGTGGGGTCTGTCTTTAGGGGTTTGTATGTGGGGTCTTGGAGTAGGTTGGTAACTTGGTTTGGTAGTCAGATGTGTTCATAACCACTGTCGTGTTGCCTTTGTCTGCTGGTAGGATTATTATGCTGGTGTCTTCTTTCAGGTTACGTAGTGCAGTTCTTCTTTGGATAAGTTGCTTTTGGGTGGTTTGCTAGTGCAGAGGATGTTGGTGATTTCGAGTCTGATTCTATTAGCATCATCAGGGTTGGTTTTGGTTAGGCTGGTTTCAACTCCGCATATGATGGTTTCTGTGGGGATGTGGTTGGGAGCGACAGCAAAGTTGAATCCTAACATGAGTACCTAACATGAAGAATGACACCAGACTCACACCCACGAGGGCCACACAAGATACTACCACCACACTTCTACGTAGAAAGCAGCCTCACACCCACACAGAAGATGAGACACGACCACGGACCAGAAGCCGCACTGCAGCTGCATCACTACCCACTTCAAACCCCTCCGAGCCATACATGAAGCGAACTGCCACCCACCATGAAGATGCGGCACGACCACGAACGCGAAGCCAAACAGCAGGATCACAGCTCACCAGCTCAAATCCCCCAGCAACTAAGACTAACCTGAGCACAACCAAGTCCCCACCTGAACAGAACACACCTCCAGCCAATCAGAACACGGCCAACCCCCCCAACCAATCAGAATACAGCTAAACCCCCAACCAATGAGAACACCCCCCCACCCAATCAGAACGCAGCCAAGCTCCCACCCAATCAAGTTACACCCCCATTAGCAGTTAAAAGGAAGAAGCAGCTGCAAGCTCTCATTACTCTGAGAAGCACAGAGCCGAAGACACAAGCCTGAAGATGATGAATGAGACTTCATCAAAATGTTGCCTAGATCCTTCCAATTTTACGCAGGAGAAAACCCGAATAACCAAAGATCCACATACAAATACCTGCAAGAACCCAGAAAACAAATATATATATGTATGTATGTATGTATGTATGTATGTATGTATATGTTTTCTTAAGTTTTTGCGAGTACTTACATGTATGGTATTCAGCTTTGTTCCAGATGCCCCAAACTATACGGTCTCCCAAAAATACACAAAGAAGGCATACCTCTCAGACCCATAGTCAGCTCCAGAGGAGCACCACTACAAAACCTAGCTAAACACTTAGCAAAACAGCTACAGCCCCATGCTGAAACAGCAGCTTCACATGTACAAAACTCATACCACTTCTTGGAAATGATAAAAGATCTACACGTGGAGCAAGAAGATCTCCTTGTAAGTTTCGACGTGGTTCCACTATTCACTCATGTCCCGATAAAAGAGACCTTGAAATCATCAAAAATAAATACCAACCAGCTAAACACCTCATGGAACTAACAGAACACTGCTTAACCAACACATATTTCATATACAAAGGACAAAGATACAAACAAATTGAAGGAGCCCCTATGGGATCACCACTGTCACCCATCATTGCAAACCTGTTCATGGAAGAATTCGAATCCAGAGCCCTGGCCAATGCCATGTACAAACCCAAACTATGGTTAAGATACATCGATAACACATTTGTGATTTGGGCCCATGGAAAAGAAAGCCTAAACAATTTCCTAACACACCTAAACAGCACACATCCCAAAATCAAATTCACCATGGAAACGGAAACAAACAACTACCATTCCTAGATGTACTAATCTACAAAAAAACAGATGGCACACTAGGACACATCATATACCAGAAGAAAACACACACTAACCGCGACCTCAACGCCCAATCCCACCACCACCCAGCACAGATAAACTCCGTGTCTAAAACACTAATTGCTAGAACCAAATGCCTGGCAGACAAGACACACATAAAGACTGAACTATGCACCCTGACTAAAGAACTGACAGCCAATGGCTTCCACAAAAGCAAAATCACCGGTTTGATCCACAAAAACACACTGAGACATAATGGAGACCCAGAAGATGAACAGACCTATGGAACAGCTGTCCCGCCCTACATAGTAGGTACTACCGACAAAATCAGTAAGATACTACACAGACATCACATCAAGACTGCCTTCAAAACAGACAGAAAAATAGGAGCCATCCTTTGAAACCCCAAAGATAAAATTGACCTGGAAAACCAAGGCATATACGAAGTCCCCTGTGCATCATGCCTGGCCACATACATTGGACAGACCAATAAAAGAATAAGTAGCTGCCTGGATAAACACAAAAATGCAGTCAAAAAGCTGGAACACATTTCCTCACTAGTGCAACACATGGAAGCCACAGGTCATAGCATCAATTTCAATGGCACCAAAACCCTAGCCACTATAGAAAACCCCAGCCACAGAATCATCAGAGAAGCCATAGAGATTGAAAAAAGACCTGAAAGCATGAATAGAAGAGATGATTCCACCAGACTGTCAATCATTTGGAAGCCTGCACTCACAAACAAAAAAATCTCCACACCACAAGCCAGACAAACACCTTGGCACAAACAGATCCCCCCTGATACCTCCAGCTCAAACACACCCCAACCAGGCACCCAGATGAAACGTAGTTTCCTAACAAATGATAACCGTCCATTTACCCGAAGCCAAGCTGCACAAAAGGCCTCCAATAAAGGAACACAATGTTGCCAGCCAATCAAGATACAAAAAGAGCCACAAAACAGACAGAAGATATTAGAAACGCCAATCAAGCAGAACACAGCAAATTCCAAGACCAATAAACACAGACCAAGATTCCTAACCAATCAGGATGAAGAAAAAACCATTCTGGCACAGCAATAGGCTGCCCCAAATTTAAAACTGAAACAACTGTGGGGGCCTGACTCACAAATGGACATAATACAGAAGCCTGATGATGGCAGATGAGATTCTGCTGAAACCTTGCTATAACTTTAAAAGCACAACTATAATGATGTGGGAAAATACCCGAACAAAGCTGAATATCATACATACATACATACATACATACATACATACATACGTACATATTTGTGTTTTCTTAAGTTTTCGCGGGTATTTACATGTATGGTATTCAGCTTTGTTCGGGTATTTTCCCACGTCATTATAGTTGTGTTTTTAAAGTTGCAGCTACATTTCGGCAGAATCTCATCTGCCATCATCAGGCTTCTGTAGATGAACATAATACAGAAGCCTGATGATGGCAGATGAGATCATGCCGAAATGTTTTTACAACTTTAAAAGCAAAACTATAATGACGTGGGAAAATACAAAGCTGAATGCCATACATCTAAGTACCCGCGAAAACTTAAGAAAACACACACACACACACAAACACATATGTTTTCTTAAGTTTTCTGAATGCCATACACGCGTGCGCGCGCGCACACACACACACACGCTGTATATATATATATATATACTGTATATATGTACTGTACATACAGTATATATACATACGTATACACACACACACACACACATATTGTGTGGAAGGGTTGAACCTGCTGTGAGTTTTGAATCTGATGCATCTGAAGATGCAGGGTTTGAGCCTGCTGTGAGTCTGATGTGTCAGAGGACACAGATGTGGGCCAGGAGGATGAGAGAGTGTTGGAGACACGGTCATCCCCAAAACCTTCCACTTCATTCATACTTCAGGTGTCAGCAGCTGATCCACAGAATGAGCCTGAGGCTTCAAGTGATAAACGAGACTGACGGATGTTGGCTTGATGCTAGGACTAGAAGAAGATTGAAATATCAATCACAATCTGAAAGGAGACATCAAGCCAGAGATTAATTGGAGAGACTGACGCGCCTTTAAGGAGGTGTGTTGGTCCTTAATCCTTGTCTGAAGCAAAGTGTATTTTGGGATTCGGAGAATATGTTTGACTCGGCTGCAGTGTCATGATTTATGGTCAGTTCAGACTTGCCAGACAGATTCCAGGAAGACTGCCAAGGACTGTGTAAATAGAAACTGTTAACTCTGCCTTGTCTGTGTTTGTCTGTTTGAGCATTTGAACTTTGGGACTTTGGATTTTCACCTGTGGATACAGGTGAGACAGAACATTTTTGCTTCAGACCTTTACTCCATCTTATAACCAAGATGGACCAAACAGAACTAAAGCAACTGGTAGAGCAGCAGCAGCAACAAATAGACCAACTTTTACAGAATAACCAGGTCCTACAACATCAGGTAACTCAGCTGGTTAATCATGTTACGCAGTTGCAGGCTCCTGTTGCTCCCCCAGCTCCTCCCATTAGGAAAAGCCCGGTATCTGTGCCGGATAAATTGTCAGGACAGACTGATATGTTCCCGGCGTTTATGGGACAGTGCCAACTATTCATGTCCTTATGGCCTGAAGATTTTCCTAATGACTGGGCTAAGGTGAGGTTTATTATTAGCCTCTTGTCAGGACCGGCTGCTAGATGGGCTACTCCTCTGCTGGCACAAGATAGCCCTTTATTAAATGACTACCAGGGTTTCCAGCAACAATTACGTGTCATGTATGAAAACCCTATAAAGAGTCAAACTGTGGCCAGACGTTTGAGGGACATTCATCAGGGGAAACATCCTTTGCAAGAATATATTGCAGAATTTCGTCTGCTCTGCATGGACTCTACTTGGAATGAGTCAGCCCACATGGATGCATTTCAGGAGGGCTTGGCAGACGAAATTCAAGATGAGTTGGTGCATGCAGAGCGGGCTCTAACCCTGGATGCGCTAGTGGTACAATGTTTGCGTATTGACACCCAGCTAGAACAGTGCAAGACCAAACGCTCAGTAATGGAACCGCCCTCCCACTCACGGCCGCAACCTCCAGTACAATCCGCCCCCTCGGTATCCCATAATACCATGATCAGAACCGAGGAGCTGATGGAGTTGGGTGTACTCTGCCCTCCTGGGCTATCGGGAAATGGGGTAGGCCCGACCTCAGGGAAACCCTAGGTCGGGCATGTAACACACCACCACCCCAAGTAGCTGAGGTGAACTCTGGTCCTCCCCGGCATTTACTTTTGGACACGCAGGTTTTCCTACAGTCCTGGAAGGAGGGGATTCCTCCGGTTGCATTGGTTGACTCGGTGGCTACTACTAGTTTTATGGACCAGGCCTTTGCAACCCACTTTGATGTCCCATTGGTTGCCGTGGAACCACCCATCGGTGGAAACCGTTGATGGGCATGAGCTTCGGTCTGGGCCCATTCGTTTTGCCACCCAGCCATTGCGTCTGGTTATAGGGGACCACGGAGAGGTGATAGCTTTTATATCACCTCGGACCTCCATCTCCCCTTGGTTCTTGGCATGGCCTGGCTATGGTCGCATGATCCTCTGGTGGCTTGGGTGTAGAACGCCATTTTGTTCCCAAGTCTCCAGTGTGTGGATCATCTGAGACATACCTGCGCTAGTCAGGACATCGCCGCCCCCACTGTTTCCATACCATCGGAGTAATCGGACTTCTCCGATGTTTTCAGTGAGAAGGAGGCAGATCAGTTACCACCGCATCGTGCCTATGACTGTCCCATGGACCTTGTACCTGATGCCCCACTGCCCAAGGGTCATCTTTATTCCATGTCTGAGTCCAAATTGGCTGCTCTTCGAGATTTTTTGGATAAGAACTTGGCCCGGGGATTTATTAGACCATCGTCATCTCCTCTTTCTGCTCCCATCCTTTTTGTGAAAAAGAAAACAGGGGAGTTGCGCTTATGCTGCGACTACCACAGGTTAAACGCCATCACGGTGAGAAACAGTTATCCTTTACTGCTCATTCCAGAATGTATGGAGCGGTTGCGGGAGGCCACTATTTTCACCAAGCTCGATCTTCGAGGGGCCTACAACCTGGTGCGGATGCGCAAGGGGGACGAGTGGAAGACAGCGTTTGGCACCCGATATGGACATTTTGAATACACCGTAATGCCATTTGACCAACGCCCCCACAGTTTTCCATCATTTAATGAATGACATTTTTTGGGACATGCTTGATCAGTTCATGGTAATGTACCTGGATGACATTTTGATCTACTCTTGGTCTAGGCATAGTCATCTTCGTCAAGTCCGTCAGGTATTACAACGTCTTCGGGAGCATAAACTCAATGTGAAGCTGGAGAAATGCCTCTTTTTCCAGACTTCCATAGAGTTCTTGGGACATATCATTTCTCCCGAGGGCATTGCCATGGACCCGAGGAAAGTTGAGGCCTTGTGTAGTTGGGAACCCCCTCATCGAGTAAAGGACGTGAAACGTCTCTTGGGGTTCTCTAATTACAATAGGACCTTCATCCTGGACTTTGCCAAGTTGACAGATCCCATCACCCAGCTCCTTTGCAAGAAGGTCCCGTTCCAGTGGGGGCCCCCACAGCAACAGGCTTTTGAAGCTCTAAAGAAAGCCTTCATTGCTGAACCTATATTGAGGCATCCTGATCCGAATCGTCCATTTGTGATCGAGATAGATGCATCTAACGTAGCTATTGGGGCGGTGTTATTACAAGCCCCAATGGGTGGCACACCCCTTTTTCCATGCGCATATTATTCAAGGAAGCTCACAACTTCTCAGCGCAATTATACCATTTGGGAGAAGGAGTTGCTGGCCATCAAGTCTGCGTTTGAGACCTGGGGACATCATCTAGAGGGGGCTTGGCACAAGGTGGAGGTTCGGACGGATCACCGTAAACTGGAACATTTGTCCACTGCTAAGAAGTTGAATCAACAACAGATCCGGTGGTCATTGTTCTTCACTAGGTTCAACTTTTCAGTCACATAAGTTCCCAGTGGACAAAATTGGAGAGCAGACGCCCTGTCTCATAAACCCAAGTACATTGGTCCCGAGGATCCTCTTCCTCCATGTATGGTGCTGCCCTCGAAATCTTTGGCCGTTATTCAGGACCCGGTGGATTTAAGGGCCCGAGTAAGAGAGGCGCAATGCTTAGACACTTGGTCCCAGCAAAGAATGGGAGAAATTGAACCTGACTCTTCATGGACTCTAGAGGAGGGCTTGCTACGACATCGAGGACTATTGTACGTACCCACCAGGACACTTAGAGCCCTCATCATGACTCAGTGTCATGACAATCCTGCTGCTGGCCACTTTGGCTTCTTTAAAACTCTTCACTTGGTTACACAGACTTTTTGGTGGCCTCGAGTCTGACATGACGTCTTTTCTTACGTTGCCTCTTGTATTACGTGTCAGGTGCACTTCCTGGACTTCTTCAACCACTTCCGACTCGGAACCGACCCATAGAGAACCGATCTCCATGGACTTTTTAACGCACTTGCCCTTGTCGTCGGGTTATACGACGGTACTTGTGGTGGTTAACATGCTCACCAGGATGGCCCATTTCATCCCATGTAGAAGATTACCACCGGCTCGTGTAACTGCCCGGCTTTTCATACAACACGTATTCCGTTTACATGGCTTACCGGAAAGAATTATTTCAGATTGCGGTGTTCAGTTCACTGCTTAATTCTGGAAAAGCCTAATGAATGCACTGCGGGTACAGGTTTGTTTAGCGTCAGCACACCATCCAGAAACCGATGGTGGAACTGAGAAAGTAATTGGCATCCTCACCCAATATCTCAGATGTTTTGTAAATCAACGACAAAATGACTGGGTGACCTATCTTCCATTGGCAGAGTTTGCTTTTAATAATTCTCAGCACACCTCCACCCACATGACACCCTTTTACGCAAATGTGGGTTACCATCCGAGGTTTTTCCCCCTGTCGATCGCAGATTCTCCAGTTCCAGAGGCACGAGACTTTTTGTCTGAATTACATACCATGCATCAATTAATTTCCAGACAATTGGAACAAGTGAAAGCAGACTATAAACGTTTCGCAGATCGTTCACGTCTGGCAACGCCTCTGTTGGCTGTGGGTGACAAGGTGTGGTTGTCCATGAAGCATCTCCGGGTTGATCGTCCGATTAGGAAGTTGGATCATCACTTTATTGGTCCCTTCCCTATTGAGGCGGTTATTAATCCTGTGGCTTATCGGCTCACCCTACCGTGCTCCATTTGCATTCACCCTGTTTTTCACTGCTCCCTTTTGGTACCTGACACCCCATCCTGTACTCTCCATTCTCCAGACAATACGGGTTCTCCATCTGAGCCCAGCACTGATCCTGTTGCTGATACCACAGTGGTCGGCATTTACAATTCACGATGGCTGAAGGGACGATTTCAGTACTTCGTAGGGAGGCTGGAAAACGAAACAGAGATTCATTCCTGGCAGGATGTGTCCAAGGTGCATGCCCCGGACCTTATTCGGATATATCATGCCCAGTTCCCCTCGAAACCACATCCTGATCATCAGACTCGGGGGAAGGGCCCTGCAGTGAGGGATAGTGTTGTGACTGGAAGAGTTGAACCTGCTGTGAGTTTTGAATCTGATGCATCTGAAGACGGAGGGTTTGAGCCTGCTGTGAGTGTGCAGTCTGATGTGTCAGAAGACACAGATGTGGGCCAGGAGGATGAGAAAGTGTCGGAGACACGGTCATCCCCAGAACCTTCCACTTCATTCATACCCCAGGTATCAGCAGCTGATCCACAGAATGAGCCAGAGGCTTCGAGTGATAATGAGACTGATGGATGTTGGCTTGATGCTAGGACTAGAAGAAGATTGAAACATCAATCACAATCTGAAAGGAGACGTCAAGCCAGAGATTAATTAGAGACTGACACACCCTTCCAGGGGATTTAAGGAGGCGTGCTGGCCCTTAATCCTTGTCTGAAGCAAAGTGTATTTTGGGATTCAGAGAATATGTTTGACTCTCTCGGTTGCAGCGTCGTGATTTATGGTCAGTTCGGACTTGCCAGACAGATTCCAGGAAGACTGCCAAGGACTGTGTAAACAGAAACTGTGTTTGTCTGTTTGAGCATTTGAACTTTGGGACTTTGGATTCTCACCTGTGGATACAAGTGAGACAGAACATATATATATATGTTCTATACAGAAGCCTGATGATGGCAAATGAGATTCTGCTGAAACGTTGCTACAACTTTAAAAGAACCACTGCAATGATGTGGGAAAATACTCGAACAAAGCTGAATGCCATATATATATATATAGCATTCAGCTTTGTTCGGGTATTTTCCCACGTCATAGTAGTGGTGCTTTTAAAGTTGTAGCAACGTTTCAGCAGAATCTCATCTGCCATCATCAGGCTTCTGTATAGTGTTCGTCTGTGAGTTAGACTTTTACAGTGGTTTCAGATTTAAATTTCAATGGCACCAAAACCCTAGCCACTATAGAAAATCCCAGCCACAGAATCATCAGAGAAGCCATAGAGATTGAAAAAAGACCAGAAAGCATGAACAGAAGAGATGATTCCACCAGGCTGTCAATCATTTGAAAGCCTGCACTCACAAACAAAAAAATCTCCACACCACAAGCCAGGCAAACACCTGGGCACAAACAGATCCCCGCTGATACCTCCAGCTCAAACACACCCCAACCAGGCACCCAGATGAAACCCAGCTTCCTAACTAATGATAGCCATCCATGTTCCCAAAGCCAAGCTGCACTACAGGCCTCCAATAAAGTAACACAATGTTGCCAGCCAATCAAGATACAAAAAGAGCCCAAAAAACAGACAGAAGATATTAGTAGCAGAACACAGCAAACTCCAAGACCATTAAACACAGACCAAGACTCTCAACCAATCAGGATGAAGAAAAAAACCATTCTGGCACAGCAATAGGCTGCCCCAAATTTAAATCTGAAACCACTGTAAAAGTCTAACTCACAGACGAACACTATACAAAAGCCTGATGATGGCAGATGAGATTCTGCTGAAACGTTGCTACAACTTTAAAAGCACCACTACTATGACGTGGGAAAATACCCGAACAAAGCTGAATGCCATACATGTAAGTACCTGCGAAAACTTAAGAATATATATATATATATATATATATATATATATATATATATATATATATATATATATATATATATATATATATACACACACACACACACACATACACATACGTATATATATATACATACATATATATATATATACATATATATATACATATGCACACTTTATGTGGATCTTTGGTTATTCGGGTTTTCTCCCGCGTAAGATTGGAAGTATCTAGGCAACGTTTCGATGAAGTCTCATTCATCATCTTCAGGCTTCGTCTTCAGCTTTGCGCTTCTCAGAGTGATCTGAGAAGCGCAGAGCTGAAGACCAAGTCTGAAGATGATGAATGAGACTTCATCGAAACGTTGCCTAGATACTTCCAATCTTACGCGGGAGAAAACCCGAATAACCAAAGATCCATATATATACATATATGTATACACACATTCATACAGTATGTATATACAGTATTTATATACATTAAGAATATATATATATATATATATATATATATATATATATATATATATATATGTATGTATGTATAAATAATTTGTGGTTTATAATGAATAAGTATAGAGAATACCAGTTAATTAGTAATTAATATCTATAAGTAAATATAATATAATTTATAAACTTTATGGAATTATAATAAATAATAATATCAGCACAGTTTCCGATAATAGGTAATAACCTTGTTCCCAATCTTATTGTAATTAATCTAATTAATTCAATAATATACGTTTATAAGTTCATATAGAAAAAAATAAAGAAAAAAATAATTATCAATTTATCAATCAATATATATCATACATTGTAAATATCAATTTTACAATACCTCTTATTTCTTTTTACCCTGTAGTTGTATGGTCAGATCTTACACAATTATTCTTTCTTTTCAAAGTTTTTATATTTATTCTTTTAATTTGAGAAGCCCAAATGTCCTTAGAATAATTTGAAGCACTTAATGTTCTTTATACTTTTACCATCAGCTCTTCTCGTTACAAACTGTCTTCTACCTTCTAATATGTACAGTCACTGCACAGTCACTATACCAGCCGAATTTCTTTAACTCTCCTTTTGCACTTCTTGTCCATTCTCCTTATAAATCACCTCCTTTTGATCTGTTTAAACAGGCCTCGCCAGTCTCCCCAAAATAGTCAGTCAAATAATCAAATTGTCTATCTTAGGTAGTTTTAAAGTAATTCCAAGCTCAAGCTTAGTCTCTAGTCAGTTCTCTCACTCTGGCAGAAATTCGCTGTGATTGGTCGTCAATCTTCCACTCCCACCGCAAGATCACCAAATTCCCCTCACCGGAAACTCATTTGTCAGCTGCTCTCTCCAGGTCGTTTAATCTCTGAGAATTAGGTTTCTCTCTCCGTCAGTTCTCACTGTTTGCCTCGGTTGCCTCACTCTTTATTTCCTTCACCATTTCTTGGGCTGTCACACCTCCAGATCCGACCGTAGGGCTGGTCTCTTCCATGCCATTTTCAAGGGGTTTCTCTTATAGGAACAGGGGATCGTGCCTCCACCTGCAACCCCCGGAGCTTCCCCTCTCTATCATAGACCTCTCCAGGGTCTTCTGTTGCTTCATCGGGCATCCGGATATGGAAAAATTGGACATTCAGAGTGGAGCCGCCATTCCTATGTCTGAGCCATCATGACGTCATCCCGGAAGTCTATTTTCTTTCTATTTTCTAACCAGACATACCATTTTTCCCAGACCATATAGAATTCTTTATCCTCCTTCTCCCGCAATTCCCTTGTGAATTTGTTCATTTCTGTGCAATCCATTACTTTTTTTATAATCATATTGTCTGTGGGTATACTATCTAATTTCCAAATTTGAGCATATAGTATCCTAACCACTGTTAAGATATGTATCATTAGGCATTCATTCTCTTTTGTATTCTCTTTCCTTTGGTTATCCCTAATAAAAATATTTCAGGTTAAGGTACTATCTTTAGACTTATTATTTCCTGTAGCCAGAAAAAATATTTTTGGTAATTTTGCATTATGTGTTTTTGAGATATTAAAAAGTCTGAATTATTAGATTATTATTTAATAATAATCTAAACTCAGGAAAATATTTTCTGTTCAGGGTTATCTACCTGCATGTACCGCTTCTAATAATACAGTCTACTATGTTCATATTATAGGCTGCTTGTGGTGGCTGTCATATGCTGGTTTTTGCCACCCCAAGGCCTAAAATATCTGATAACATTCATGAACTAGAAGAAAATGAGCACAGTTTATCAGTTAAAGTCACTGAAATGGGAGGAAATGCAGACATCTTTCAGCAAACATTTTCAGCACGTGTGCGACGGAGAGAGAAGGTACACTATAACTGTTCCAAGCTGCCTATTAAAAATTCTGTTTGAAAAAGATTTAAAAGTTTAAGAGATTTCTTTAATTTTTGGAACTTTTTTCTTGAAATGTTTTATCTTCATGATGAATTTTTTATTGTAATTTTTGGAATTGGAGGAAAGAATAAGTCTGTAATACTTTCAAGGAATGTATATAAAATATGAGATAGGAAATCATAATTGAAATTAATGAAAGGAAGTGGGATGTTTATTTGTTTATTAAATTTATATGCTACCCATCTCTCTGATAGGGTAGTCCTGGGCAGTATAAAAGTAAATCAATGACTTTCAAATGATTTTCTTTTTGTCTTTCTCTAAATAAATAAAGATTACATTATTTCTAATTTATAAGTTTGAATTTGTACTCCAGCATACTATGAACTTGTTAAGTTAAGGTTTAATTAAGTAAATTAATTCTGGCTCAGATAATTTAAAATTTTCAACCAAAATGCTAAGGGAATTAAATAGTTTTGATTCACAGAGCCTGTTCCAAAATCTGAAATGTGGATAGTATCTTTAATTTAATATATTCTGTATATTATTCTTTAAAAATCTAATATAAATGCTGATTTGCTTTCTTCTAACTCTTTCAGAAGGAAAAATCGCCAGAACAATGCAGTCGATTGGTGCGAACGCTTCCCCCAATGGGGAAAACTTCCTTAAAACTTGCATCAAGTGACATCAGCAGTACTCTTCCGCTTGGCAGAACTGATAGTAATAAAGAATCTGAATCTATTATGGATCATGAAACAGGTAAACTATGTTTTGTTTACATGTACTCCTTGACTTACAACCTTTCGTTCAAAATTACAACAGCCCTGAAAAAAATGACTTATGACTGTTTTTCATACTTATGAGGCGGGGTGGGATTCAAAAATCCCACCAACCGGTTCTCTGCTCGGTTGCTGGGTGGGCGTGGCCATGGTGGGTGTAGCCTATCAGAACTTTTGGGAGGGCCAATTTTCACCTTTCCCAGAGTCTGGAGGCTTCCCTTGGGCTTCTGGGAGGACGAAAGTGGCCTTCCCTGGGCTCCGGAGGGCCTCCAAAAGTCAGAAACAGGCCCATTTCTGGACTTCCAGAACTTCCAGTTCGGCCCATTTTTTGCCCTCCAGAGCCTCCGTGCAGAACCTGCACTTACCTGCATCCAAAATTGGCTGCGTGGGGATTCTTGGGAGGGGTGGGAAAGGTCAGCTGGTCGGTTCAACTATCAGTTTGGTAAACCAGATATAAATTTAACATCCAATTCACCTGAACAGGGCTGAACCGATTGAATCCCACCTTTGCTTATGACCATTGCAGCTTCCCCATGGTCACGTGATCCAAACTTAAGATGCTTCGAAATGGCATGTATTTATGATAGTTGCAATGTCCCATAGTCATGTGATCATGTTCTATGACCCTCTGACAGGCAAAGACAATGAAGAAGCCAGATTCACTTAACAACTGTATTACTAATTTAATAACTGCACTAATTCATTTAATAACTGTGGCAAGAAAAGTTGTCAAATAAAACAGAACTGACTTATGAACTAATATTTCAGATTCTTTGTGGGACAACCTCTACCAAAGCATCATTAGGTCAGAAAGAATGAGCACTTCAAGTCCCTTTCCTTAAATATTGACATCTGGTGCGACCTTGGTGGCATTCCTTCTCCATAGCTTCCCCTGGCCCTTAGAACTGGAGGGGCCCTATTCTTATGACATTCTTGAAGACCAGGGAGACCTGATTCCCCAGGTTAAGATGGGAGTGACTCTAGCAAATGTGGCTAGCGAGAGAATATCGATCTCAGGGATTTATATTGTTTGCATGATAGTAGTAATTTCTACTACCACATCAAAGTTTATGAGAGTAAGTTTCATTGTATTTTATTTTTGTATTTGTCTCTCTTCATTTGCGTATTGAGACAAAAAGTTTCTCCCATTATATTAACTTTAAGAGGGCAAACTATTTTTCTCCCTAAAGAGTCAAAGTGTATTATATATTTTGTTTTAAAGGAGATAAGAAAGAGAAGAACAGTGATACAGAGGACAAATCAACAGACAATGATTCAGATGAAAATGAAGAAAGAACCCTTGGTGATACTACAGATGTCCTAAATATGGTAATATATTTAATAGTGAATGGTTGAAGAGGTCTGTAGGAAAACCTGGAGATACACAAAATAGGAAAATGTATTATTTGAATTGTAACAGAACCATTGTCTGCCAGATTTTCTGTCTAACTATACTGGGTTAACTACAGTTCAACAGAAAAGAAAAACAACCGGAATGCTTTAACAGTTCCAAATACTGAATAACACAAAACATGACCAAAGTAATTTAAAATTAAATTTAAAATTAATTTAATTTTTTTAAATAAATAAAAAATTAGGATCTGGCACATGTGACACTGATAGATATTTTTACAAATTGAAAATAGAAGGCATTGTAATGCTTCATTAGGTGTGCCTACTTTTCCAGGAAAAAAGTATAAAGCTGGAGTGGAAAAATAATCAGAAATGGGATTTCTGTAGGAGTTCAGGCAAGTAACAGGTTTACCACTTAATTCAAAAGACTTCGTAACTGATTGTGCCTGATAATTATAGTTACAAAATTCAAGATATGCACATCTGAACTAAAAATATAGCTGGTATCTGACCTAGATTGGTAGCAATGTTTATTTTAAACTGGAAAAAATTTTTTAAAAAGAGATGTGAAAATTTACTGCTTAAAATTCAGAATTTTCTTAGATAAGATTTTGTTAAAAATGTATTTCAGGAACTAAGTACATTTAATATTTAGAACTAGGAAAGCAATGAGTGATATACCTTTCAAAGCTACAGAAAAATTAGGCTTTGTTTGAGAGGCATAGACTACTCATTTTCCAGTTTTAATAATAATTTATTAAATGTATATGCAGGGGTAGGGGAATTGTAGATATGTGAAGTTACATAATAAATTTAAAAAATTATCCTGGTTTCCAATCACTCTTAGAAAAATTATATTTTGTGGAGGTAAACAATCAGTCAAAATAACCAGGACTGAACTAAAACAAAAATAGTCTGGCATTTAGTGGAACTTTTACCTGCATTTCTCTAATTCTATTTATTTTCTGATTGTTCAGAAACTGATCTCAGATGTTCCGGTAAAAAAGCAGTTTTCGTGTCTGAAAACATTAATTGCTTGTTTTTATTACTACTGAGATAAAAAAAAATTTCAGACCCATGTTAAAAATGTTTTTCAGACCCATGTGATGAGACTAAATCCAAATGACCAATTGGTAGAATTAGCACCAGTTCAAAAACAAAAGGTATTGTTGAATTGTTTATATAATTCATGTTGTTTACTTTTCATGCTTTTTTTACCAGTAATGAAACCTGGGGAATTACTGGCCTGCAGGTTGAATGCACTCTCAAAAGTTTTAACAACTAGCCCATGACATTTCAGGTGCAATCCATCTTTCCCATGATTCCTCTCTCCATCTTGCCTTTCTCCATCTTTCCCATCTTTTATCAAGTGTTCAGGAGAAAGATAGAGAGTGATGGTTTCCCATCTTCTTTGACAAATAAGAGAACTAATTCATTCTTCCCTGTATGCAAAAAAGGCTTTAAATGACCATCTTTTTCCTCCCTGTATGTGTAAGCAATATTTTTATCCATATGATGGATTTACAGGAGATAGGATTTCAGCAGAGGGATCCTACCAACCCCAAAGTTGTGTTCATTGATTACACAGGTTTGAAATGAATAATTATTATACAAAACAAATTATGCACAATTCTGAGTGGCCTCAGAATATTTTTTCTGCATTAAAACCTTCAGATTATGTAAATCTTTATTTTCAAAAAGCAGTTTGAACCACCTGCCTAATCAGTTGAAATGTTAAAAACAATTCTTTTTTGGAAAATGTATATTATAGGACATGATAGTATATTTTTTTAATTTTTTCCTGCTTACCAGAAATTACAGTAATAATGTAAGATTATATAACTTGGCAATAATGTGAGAAAACAAATATTGCGATATTTCTTTGCATTGTTTTATCAGCTGAAAATTACTTTCTTGCTTACCCTCAACCAAGAGGTTAACACAAGTCAGATGCTAGAAGAGATAGAATGCGATTTGCATGCCTTTACGGAAAAAAACCTCAAGTCAGAGAACCCTGATACGTCAATGGAAGGGTTTACATGCTATGTCTCCAGTTAGTACTGTTAAAACTTTAAACGGCCTTGTTCTCAAAAGTATTGTTTTACTTAGTTTCATAATGGAAAGTACCTTTGTATAGGGCAGAGGATGGGGAGAAGAGTATACACACTAATAACTTTTTTATGTATCTTAACTCCTAAATCCTAGATCAGTGTCATAATCTAATTGATTATCTTACAAACATGGAATTCTCCCACTATTGGAAGCCACCTTGCTGAATAGGAATATTTACATGCTTTACATTCAATAAAATATTTGCATTCTTTACAAGCAATAAAATAAAGTTCTTTTGTGCAGAAACTGTATATATGCATGCTAGAGCAGTGCAGCTGACAAATAAGACAAGTATATTTTAAAACTGAAAATCAGAATTGGCAATTGTATCATGTTAATGTAAATGTAATCTGAAGAATAAGCAAGCAGATTGGAATGTTTTATAATCCTGAATTTTACAACTATTTTGTAGATTAATGAAAACTATTTAAAGAAGTGTGGAACATACTTACAAGTAGTTCTCCAGTTTTGACTGTTTGTTTTAACAGCTGTTACAAATTATGATTAAAAAGTGCTTCACAGCCCATAAAGTACTTCTGGCTATCATAAAATATATATATACCCACACAAACACACATCCTGCAGACAGGAAAGGTTGCAAGCTGCTGCTACCTGCTATGGAAAATGAGGCTCCATGAAGGCAAAAGGGCTACTACCAAGGGGACTTCCATACTTCCACTGTTAGGTTGCAGAAACAGAAGTCAAATCCTAAAGACCTGAGCTCCATTTTGACAGCCCTTCAAAGGAGTTCTCCACATAAGAAGGGGGATAAACTTCTGCAGTGGGCTGTAGGGAGAGAGCTAGGATCTTCAGTATCTGAATGGTTTCTCACCCTGCAGGAGTTTGTTTCTCCTCTGTGCATGGAAGAGATCTGGTGGACTGCCTACCAAAACAATTCTCTTCCATCCATGGAGGGGAGACGAACTCTAGCAGGGGTGAGAAATGGAACTCATGTCCTGGACATCCCAGCTGGCAGCCCACCGGAGCAATTTCCTTCTGTGTACGGATGAGAGCTGAGCTTAGCAGGCAACTCTTTTAACTCCATTTAATGACTCAGAAGTTCAAGTGTGCCAGTTTGCAGTCATTCATGAAGCAGTCAGGTGGGCGACTTTTTAACAACTATTTTGCTCAAGAGCTGAGCTTCCAGTCCCAATTTTGGTTATTAATTGAGGACCATCTGTAATATGACATGAGGATTATAATGATAAAATTAAAGGTATTTGGTAAAAATATATTTCTGTTTGCACAAAAGCACTTATCTTGCCCCCAGGACAGGTCAAATGCTTCATTCCATTATAATTTCTATAACTTGATTTACCCTGTTATGTTGACTCTGTTAACATGCAAAAGCCTATTATTGTATAAAACATAGAAACCTGAAGCAGAGAAAAGAGTGTAAGGGTGTCTAAAGTGGTTCATGCTTTTTTAGATGTTAGTGTTACTGTTTTAATTTTTTGCTTTTGCTATATTTAAGTCTGTTCTTCATTCTTTTATTGTCTGCAATTTTCATCTTCCGGTGCCTTTTTATTTGCCCTTACTTTGTTCTTAATTCTCTTCTTTTTTTCTTTTTTCCTTGCTTCTCACATGGATTAGAAGAAAAGTAAGAATATGAAACTGAAAATTTATGGTAAGGGTGGGTTGAAAAAATCTGATCGTACCCAGTTTCAGGACAGCTTAGAGTCTGGAAAATCATCTTCTCATTTGGAGTCTTTGGCTTCAAAAAGTTTTGAAAAAGATTCCTGTACTAAAAAAAATAGCTACAATGCTTTTGTGCAGAAAGTTAAGCCTTATAAAAAGTGTTCAGGAAATAAATCTGAAGAGCTTTCTATTATTGCATTAAACTATGATACTCAACAAACTGTAAAAGAAGCATTTAAAGTGACAAAAAAGAAAAATATTGACAAAATAAATTCTGGGCCAACTCAGCAAGAAGTGCTATGCAGCCATTCTAGTAATGATCAGCTGGAAAAACAATATGAAGATCATCAGAAAAATAAAGTAGAAGCTAAACCTGATCAATATATTATGCAAGGTAATAACAATAGTGAAAAACATAAAGAATATAATCACAAAGAAAGAATTACAGAACAATTAGTTGTAAGAATGCCGTCTTTCTTAAGTCAGGAAATGATAAAGAAGTCAGCAATGTATATTTTTGAGATAAACCAATTTAATTTTGAAAATGTGACAACTACTGAAATACGTATAGAAGACAGAAATAATAAATGGGAAAGCAATCAAGCTGATTATAAAGAAAAGAGAAATTTAAATGTTAACAATATGCAAAATGAAAAGAAAAATATGGATGATACATCAGAGAAGGATACCCCGGAAGAAAATCCAGAAAATGACCAAGGCAACAAAGAAGATGAAGTAAATGTGGAAGAGACTGAAAGAGAAGATGGCGCACAAGAAAGGCAACAAAGAGACAAAGAGACTGAAAGAGAAGATGGCGCACAAGATGGCAACAAAGAAGATGAAGTAAATGTGGAAGAGACTGAAAGAGAAGATGGCGCACAAGAAAAAGACAGTGACAGCGAAAAAAAATCTGAAGAACAGGAAGTTGAAAATGAAGCAGGTGAATGCATGGTGGATATTATGATAGATATCAAATGTGATGAAGGAGAAAGCAAAAATGATGAATTACAACCTGAAACAGAAAATGAGCAGAATCTGGAGGAAGAGGATAACTTTCAGATAAGACAAAAGAAAGATGACTCAGATAATAAACTGCAAGAGTTAGAGGAAAGAGACATATATGAGCCAGAAAAGGGAAAAAAACCTAACATCAAGAATGACCAAATTAAGGACAAAATGAAAAAAATAGAGAAGGAAAAGGATAATGAAGATGTGGGAGATGAGAAAAAAAATAGAAAAGAGGGAGAAGTAGAAAAGGACAATGAGCAAAATTATGAGGAATTTGAAGATGGAGAGGAAAGTGGTGAAGTTATGGTGATGAAAAACAGCACAAAGGAAGAGGAACTTGAAGAACAGGATCAGGAAGAGACTGAAAGAGAGGAAGAAGGACAAGAAAAGCAAGAGGGAGAAATTGAAAGAGAAGTAGATGAAGGAAGTGTGGGATGCGGAGAAGAGAAAGAAGATGAGGAAGAGGGAGACAATGAAGTAGGAAATGACCCAAAGATTTACGAAGGGAAAGAAGAACAAAGTGAGAAGGAGGGGGAGGAGGAGAAGAAAGAAGAAGAAGAGGAGAAAGAAGAGGAAAAAGGTGAGGAGGAGGAGAAAGAAGAGAAGGAGGAGAAAGAAGAAGAGGACAAGAATGAGGAGTTGGAGGACAAAGAGGAGGAGGAGGAAGAGAAAAAGGAGGAAGAAGAAGAGGAGGAGGAGGAAGAAGAGGACGAGAATAAGGAGTTGGAAGACAAAGAAGAGGAGGAGGAGGAAAAAGAAGAGGAGAAAGAAATTGTTGAGTGTGAAAAGGAAGAAAAAGTAGGCAAAAGCCCCAAAGACCAAAAACATAAAGAAAATAATCAAAGGAAAAATCAAAATACAAGCAGCAAAATAAAAAACATTAAAGAAAAAAGACCACTGAAACAAGCCGTGAATGGATTTCAAAACATACACGAGTTTTGGAACAATGTTTTACCACATTACTTGACGCTAAAGTAATCCTGGAGACTAGAAATAATTTTTCAGAAAGCTATAGTATAATGATTCAAGGAATGAGGTTTTTTTTTTTTATCAATTTCATATGTGTGTGTGTGTGTGTGTGTATGTATGTATGTATGTATGTATGTATGTATGTATGTATGTATGTATGTATGTCTGGCATTCAGCTTTGTTTGGGTATTTTCCCACGTCATAATAGTGGTGCTTTTAAAGTTGTAGCAACGTTTCAGCAGAATCTCATCTGCCATCATCAGGCTTCTGTATGGTGTTTGTGAGTCAGACTTTTACAGTGGTTTCAGATTTAAATTTGGGGCAGCCTATTGCTGTGTCAGAATGGTTTTTTCTTCCTCCTGATTGGTTGAGAGTCTTGGTCTGTGTTTATTGGTCTTGGAGTTTGCTGTGTTCTGCTACTAATATCTTCTGTCTGTTTTTTTGGGGGGGGGCTCTTTTTGTATCTTGATTGGCTGGCAACATTGTGTTACTTTATTGGAGGCCTTTAGTGCAGCTTGGCTTCGGGTAAATGGACGGCTATCGTTAGTTAGGAAGCTGGGTTTCATCTGGGTGCCTGGTTGGGGTGTGTTTGAGCTGGAGGTATCAGGGGGGATCTGTTTGTGCCCAGGTGTTTGCCTGGCTTGTGGTGTGGAGATTTTTTTGTTTGTGAGTGCAGGCTTCCAAATGATTGACAGCCTGGTGGAATCATCTCTTCTGTTCATGCTTTCTGGTCTTTTTTCAATCTCTATGGCTTCTCTGATGATTCTGTGGCTGGGATTTTCTATGGTGGCTAGGGTTTTGGTGCTATTGAAGTTGATGTTATGACCTGTGGCTTCCATGTGTTGGACGAGTGAGGAAGTGTGTTCCAGCTTTTTGACTGCATTTTTGTGTTCATCCAGGCGGGTGCTTATTCTTCTATTGGTCTGTCCAATGTATGTGGCCGGGCATGATGCACAGGGGACTTCATATATGCCTTGGTTTTCCAGGTCAATTTTGTCTTTGGGGTTCCTGAGGATGGCTGCTATTTTTCTGTCTGTTTTGAAGGCAGTCTTGATGTGGTGTCTGTATAGAATCTTACTAATTTTGTCTGTAGTGCCTCTTATGTAGGGCAGGACAGCTGTTCCATAAGTCTGTTCATCTTCTGGGTCTCTATTATGTCTCAGTGTGTTTTTGTAGATCAAATTGGTGATTTTGCTTTTGTGGAAGCCGTTGGCTGTCAATATTTTAGTCAGGGTGCATAGTTCAGTCTTAATGTGTGTCTTGTCTGCCAGGCGTTTGGTTCTAGTAATTAGTGTTTTAGCCACGGAGTTTATCTGTGCTGGGTGGTGGTGGGATTGGGCGTTGAGGAAGCGGTTGGTGTGTGTTTTCTTCTGGTATATGGTGTGTCCTAGTGTGCCATCTGTTTTCTTGTAGATTAGTACATCTAGGAATGGTAGTTGTTTGTTTGTTTCTGTTTCCATGGTGAACTTGATTTTGGGGTGTGCGCTGTTTAGGTGTGTTAGGAAGTTGTTTAGGTTTTCTTGTCCATGGGGCCAAATCACGAATGTGTCATCGATATATCTTAACCATAGTTTGGGTTTGAGTATGGCATTAGCCAGGGCTCTGGATTCGAATTCTTCCATGAACAGGTTTGCAATGACAGGTGACAGTGGTGATCCCATGGGGGCCCCTTCAATTTGTTTGTATCTTTGTCCTTTGTATATGAAATATGCGTTGATTAAGCAGTGTTCTGTTAGTTCCATGAGGTGTTTAGCTGGTTGGTATTTATTTTTGATGATTTCGAGGGTCTCTTTTATCGGGACTTGAGTGAATAGTGAAACCACATCAAAACTTACAAGCAGATCTTCTTGCTCCAAGTGTAGATCTTTGATCATTTCCAAGAAGTGGTATGAGTTTTGTACATGAGAAGCTGCTGTTTCAGCATGGGGCTGTAGCTCTTTTGCTAGGTGTTTAGCCAGGTTTTGTAGTGGTGCTCCTCTGGAGCTGACTATGGGTCTGAGAGGTATGCCTTCTTTGTGTATTTTTGGGAGGCTGTATAGTTTGGGGCATCTGGAAGATTTCTCTCTGGGTATGATCATGTGTTGGATCTCTTTGCTTATGTGGCTGGTAATAATTTTCTTCTTGGTTAATTTTTCCAGATATGTGGTTGGGTCTGTGTTTATGGGTTTGTATGTGGAGTCTTGGAGTAGGTCTGTCAATTTAGTTCCATAGTCTTTTCTGTACATTACTACAGTGGCATTCCCTTTATCTGCTGGGAGGATGATTATGCTGCTGTCTCTTTTCAGGGTTTGTAGCGCTTTAATTTCATTTAAAATAATTTCATTTAATTTAATTTCATTTAAAATAAAATAAGAAACCAAGTTACCAACATTCTATGCACAAGCAAACCACCCAAAAGCAACATACAGCAAAATGAAATTAAAGCGCTACAAACCTTCAGGAACCCCAAAGACAAAATTGACCTGGAAAACCAAGGCATATATGAAGTCCCCTGTGCATCATGCTCGGCCACATACATTGGACAGACCAATAGAAGAATAAGCACCCGCCTGGATGAACACAAAAATGCAGTCAAAAAGCTGGAACACATTTCCTCACTCGTCCAACACATGGAAGCCACAGGTCATAACATCAACTTCAATGGCACCAAAACCCTAGCCACCATAGAAAATCCCAGCCACAGAATCATCAGAGAAGCCATATACATTGAAAAAAGACCAGAAAGCATGAACAGAAGAGATGATTCCACCAGGCTGTCAATCATTTGGAAGCCTGCACTCACAAACAAAAAAATCTCCACACCACAAGCCAGGCAAACACCTGGGCAAACACCCTGATACCTCCAGCTCAAACACACCCCAACCAGGCACCCAGATGAAACCCAGCTTCCTAACTAACGATAGCCGTCCATTTACCCGAAGCCAAGCTGCACTAAAGGCCTCCAATAAAGTAACACAATGTTGCCAGCCAATCAAGATACAAAAAGAGCCCCCCCCCAAAAAAAACAACAGACAGAAGGTATTAGTAGCAGAACACAGCAAACTCCAAGACCAATAAACACAGACCAAGACTCTCAACCAATCAGGAGGAAGAAAGAACCATTCTGACACAGCAATAGGCTGTCCCAAATTTAAATCTGAAACCACTGTAAAAGTCTGACTCACAGACAAACACCATACAGAAGCCTGATGATGGCAGATGAGATTCTGCTGAAACATTGCTACAACTTTAAAAGCACCACTATTATGACGTGGGAAAATACCCGAACAAAGCTGAATGCCAGATATATATATATATATATATATATATATATATATATATATATATATATATATATATATATATAAAATTGATAAAAAAAAACCCTGATTCCTTGAATCTACTCTTAAACATCTAAAATGTGGGTTTCTTTCCATCTATGTAGGATAAATCTCACCAAATGTCCTTGGTCATTAGAACGAGAATTCTTCATAAAATATAACATTTCCTATTTTGAAGTATAATTCCATATCATATTAATTAATTTTTAAACCTGACCTGTCATATATATTAACATGTCTAAAGTAAACTTGTAAATTATGGCTTCCTATCTCCATTTCATCATAAAATACATGGTGTAGTGCAGTTAGTTAGTAACTGGTCTATATAGAACCAGATCCCTTGGTGCTCTTTCTAATGTGTCCTCGCTGTATAATTCCCTGAAATATTTGACCAACTACATTCATTGCCACAATGCCCTAAACGCAGCCTTCCCAAGTTGATGCCTCCAAATGTTTTAGACTCAGCAGTGTGAGGAACAAGACTTGCACAGGAGTAGCATAAATATTGCTAGTTAATCTACATAATTCACATCCAATTCTAATTCAATATACTCTTGATTGATGGGAGTTGTTTTAGTAACCAAATACACTGGAGAGCACCAAGTTGAGGGTATCCTTCAGAGTTGGGTTACCATTTAATATTATTTAGACATCTTTTATATTTGCATTCAGTAAACATATAGATTGTTAAAAATCAGTGTAAAATAATACAAATAATACACGATTATTAGAAAATAGAACAGTATACTCAATGTAAGTGATGTGCCTTATGGCAATTATGAAATGCTTTAATAATTGTTATTATATGCATACATGGCTGTAATGAATTTCATTTTGGTTTTACCCAAGAATTTATAAAAAAAAAAAGTCTGCTAAGGATTTAACTGTCAACCTGCAAAATGACTTCAGCTGAAGCCATGCTTGCCTCTGCTTTATTTCTTGGTTACCATTCAAGGGGTACAAGGGAGAGCATGGGGGAGGGGGACTCAGGAATGTTGTGCTTTAACTGGCTAGCCATAACATTTACCGGCCAGTGTGTGAACCAAGGTCATTTCAACGGACACTTGTTGGAGTTGAGCGGGAACCTGCATCTGGATTGATTGACCTGAGAGACAAAGGGGTGGGGGTAGGGATGTCTCATTCTTTTAACTATCCCTCAGTGCGGGAATAATTTAGTTTCACCTTTCTAAGTGTCGATATGATATACTCAATAAAGGGTATCTTGAACCTGAACAAAGTGTCAGAATCCTGACTTCCTGGAGTTCATTACTTGGAATGATGACATCAAGCTAGCTCTGTTCAATTTACCAAAATTCACCTGGGACCCTTGAGACCCGGCCAACCACCCGATATTGACTGTGAAGGTTGGAAAACCACAGGGAGTGATAACAGAAGGCATCTCGAGGGGAGCTGAGACCGGTGAACCTGACGTGATCCCAGTGATGGCGTTGGTGACCATGCTAGTGACAGGGGAAGCCCAGCAGCTGGACATCCACCCAAAAATTCTGCTGGAGCTGACGCACCGGCAGCCTGCGGTGAGCCAGTGGGACTGAGAGCCCTCATCTGACAAGCTGAGGGATGGTGGCAATGGCCTTTGAAACCAAAGCCCCAGTGGTATGACAGCTGATTTAATGTATCTGAAAGAGTATCATGTAGACAACCTTTACATAATGTAGGACAAGAAACAATAGATTTAAATTATAAGAAAGTAAATTTTAGCTAGGCATCAAGAAAAACTGTAACAGCAAACACT